>UCOM01002004.1:0-31974 GCA_900474385.1 Ormyrus pomaceus | reverse complement strand
TTCAAAATTTATTCGAATATTTTTCATTATGCAGCATTGTAAAAACTATTAAGATTTAGTTATATATTTTTTTACATCTAAAAATCAATATTCGATTTTAAAAATTCAAAGAATTCATAGTTCTGACATTCGAACTATATTTACCAATCAAATCAAGTCTTTAAATGCTTCAACATGGCCGCTCATCACTTTTTTAAGAAGGGATTGCGCAATTTAAAGCTTAATTAAACGACGAATTTGGCTATAAACAACGTAAAAACTTGATCTTAATTGTGTAATATTGTTTTGTATGCAGATAACAGCACCTCGTGGCTTTCGGAGTATTTCACAATAGTTGCTGTTTGTTTTGATTTTTGACTATTGTGCCCATAAATCCGTTTTTTTTCATAAATTTCTTTAGAAAAATAATATTTTACATCATTTTTCAAGTTCAAAAAGGGTTTACAAAGGCGAAGAATGGTAAATAATTCAACAAGGAATACACTGTTTAATTGTATTTATTATCAAATATTCATACAAGACGGAAAAAACGATAAAAAAGACAAATATTTATATTTAATAATTTCAAAAAAAAATACAATAGTACACAGATTTAAATGGAGAAAATGAATTATGGCAAACAATACGATAATATTTTTATGGAGAAGCTATTGTAATATCAAATGAAAAAACGAGGTTTTAAAAATACAATTACTTTGCGAAGGATTACTGATGAACGATTTGTGGTTCGTAGTCTGGTTTTACTACCTCAGCCAATTCTTTTGCGTACATGTCAAGTCTCGAGGTCATCTGAAAAGGTATTAAACATTATTTGGATAAATCTTTAAAATCATTATAGTATGTTAGCATTAAATCAAGATAGATAATGCAGTAAATTTAAGCTATATAATCTTTATTATCATAATGTAAACAAGCTAAAAATAAAGATATAAGAAGCAGGAAAGTTTACTCTTTTAAAATAAAAATAAAAGCTTTCATTTTGAAATGGTGAAGAGTCGCTTAAAAGTCAAACCCAAGCTGAAACCTTACCGATCACTCCTGTAAAAGTGTAATTCACCGAAAAATTCCCAAGACTACCGCGCGTCAAGTATATAAAAAGTCCCAACTCACCCTGAATCCCCAGAAGTCTCGGATCTGCCTGCAGAGGTTGAGGTCGATCTCGGCGATGAGAATGCCGTCGTCGACGCGGCTGAGTCCGGGGGTTCGCGTGCCGTCCGGGGCGGCGATGTAGCTCGAGCCGTAGAAGTGTCCGAAGTCGTTGTGCGCGGGCTTGCCGTCGCCCGACGTGAAGGCGTTCGGGAAGATCTCCGTGCCGACTCGGTTGATCGCGCAGGTGTAGTAGCTGTTGGCGATCGCGGCGCAACGAGCCTCGATCGGCCAGAGCGGCTCCGACAGGGTTTTCGTCGTTGCCGATGGGTTGAATACGATCTGGAAGAGCGGGATTTTTTTTTTCGTTTATTATTTCCTTTTGTTTACTTTGGGTAAAGAGGCTGAAGCCGTATTAGCCGAAACGTCACCTCGGCGCCGTTGAGTCCGAACATGAGCCAGTTGAGCGGATGGTGTCGTCCGTAGCAGGTGTTGATGGCGATCCTACCGTAGGGAGTGTCGAAGACGGGGTGACCGAGATTTCCCTCCATGTAGTAGGTCGACTCGTTGAAGTCGTTCTTGCGGGGGATGTGGTTCTTCCTGTGCTTGCCGATGACGCGGCCGTCGGTGCCGATTACCACCGCCGTGTTCCAGAGTACGTCGCCGTTGCGCTCGCGCTCGAGGATCGGCGAGACGAGGACCATCTTGTATTTGCGGGCAAGACCGGAGAGGAGCTCGGTCGTCGGCCCGGTGACGGCGTCCTCGGCGAACTCGCACCAGGGGTACTTCTCTCGGGTGCAGAAGGCGAAGGGCATGGCTGGTTTGAGGGGATTTTAAATTTCGCGTTATAACTTTCGAAGGTTCGCTTTTTCGATTGGATTTTGATGATTTTGGGTAAATTGTAAGTTAGAAATTGTATTTAAATAAAAAATTTGATTAGTGGATAAGGAATGTAAAAAAGTATATAATTTCTCGATACTTGTTAGCAATCAGCTTACTATTAGCTGTTTTCAGATAGTATTGTAAGTAAGACAAAATTATAATAATTTCATTATATGGAATATACTTATCAATGACTGACGTTTTTTTAAATCTTTAGCAAAAATCAATTTGCCTTTAACCATACGAAACCAAATGAAATCTACCTCTATTCAACTCTACAATAGATAAATTATGCAGAGTCTTTGAAACTAAACATAATACATGAAATTATGACGGGCACATTTTGCCATAAAAAATTCCTGTCACTATATGAATTCTCATTGTTCATTACTCACAATTTGTTTCATAACGACTGACTGCGCGAAAAATCATAAATTATTCATTCTCTCGAAAATTGTCAACAGCTCCGCGGCTCGGAAATACGAGTTTAAAACAGAATAAGCTAACTGCAATAAAAATACTCACTCCACCCTTCCTGAAGGCAGAGAATGTTGGTGCCGCAGGAGGCGGCGTACTCGATGTACTTGACGATCTTCTTATGGATGGCGTCTCGCTGATCGCGAATCGGGTCCGTCGTCGGCAGGACCACCGTGTTCTGAACGATAGCCACGCGAACGACTCTCGGTGGGCGCAGCTGTTCGACGAGGGCGCCGCCGACCTTGTATCCCTTCACGTCGCATTGGAGGCCCTTCTCGAGCTTCGGTAAGTCCAGAGGTCTGTGGTGAAATTGAAACGATAAAATGATCGAGCCTCATTTTCGTGTTTCAACGAAGCGATACTTAATTCGTTATAACTTTTTATTTTTTTTATTTTTTTCTTTTTTTTTATAGTCTTTATTACGGCAAAACTAATAATTATGACAAAACGGTTGGACAATCCGATCGATACAGTGATAAATTGCATTATTATCTCCGTCTTATGTCAATTAAGCATTTGTAAGTGAAAAATTGAGCACGATAACGCTAATGCGTCGCGTGAACGTTGAAGTAATAAAGATAGCAAAATATATATAGTTTAATAATCTTTTAAATAATACCTTATTTCTAAAGTTTTATAATAATGATGATTTTTATACGGACGTTTCTTGTAATATGAATTATTATGTCTTTATGAACGCGTAAATTACAAATAACTGATAAATAGATTATACAGTACGAGTGGTGAGAGCATCATCCAAAAACAATCAGTGAATAAATGATTGTGAAACTTTTCGATAATTGCCAAATCAATTCGAGCCACTGACCGAATGTGCAACATCACATGCTGCAATAAACGATCAGTCACGCGAGAATAAAGATAGCTTGAAATATTATAATGTCAAAGTATGAATAAAAATTAATCCAAAAAGGCAAATACATTTGCATTGTTTCTATGTTCGAATTTAAAGTCGTGTAAAGTTCATAATTTACGTAAGTAATTAAAAAAATAATAGAGATGATAAATAGTAGAAATAATATAAGGTTATTTGTAATTGAAATTGCATAATATCTATTGTGTCGAGTATCAACACTCCTTCTTCGAAGTGCACAAGGATCGACAAGTTTTGTATTCAAATTTGTGCGTTATGAAATAGTGATTTTGCATTCAAGTGGCTAATATCATAATTTTTTCCGATTTTGAAAAGATATTTTTTTTCCTCTCATAGAAGCATTATTAATTTTCGTAAAAAGAATTTTTTTAATAAAATAAAATTAATTAATTAAAGTGAAAAATGTTAAAAAAAAAATTTCACGTGAAAGAAATCAGTAATATAATTTCCTTCCTAACTCGAGTAACTCGCAGTAAAATGGATAAAGCGTACAGCACAACAAATTCATTATCCTTATCAAATAAATGATTTCTTACTCGACTTCGCGTCCGTAGATAATCCTCTTGACTTCCTTAAGGATAGGCTCCGGCAGATTATCCTCGAGCATTTGCTCGAGGGTAAGATGCTCCAGACCGGTGGTCTTCGCGTCGCCGAAAATCTCCATCTCTCCGCGGTCTTGGCTACCTCCAAATCTCCAGAAGGGCAAGAAAATCTTGAACGTCGCGGCGACGTCTGCGACAAACCCGGGAGAACCGACGAAAATCCGATAGCCGACGACTGTACGGAAGCAAAAGCTTGCCGCGAATTTATAAGGCCCGCTGATCCCATATACGAACGGTCGTCGGCAAAAAATCGCGATCCTCGGCAGGGATTGGCCAGAGACAAGCGACAGAGAAAATTTCTAATTATGCTCATCTCTCTCTCTCTCTCCAATATTGTTGCATTATCAGCTGCAGGTCAATGCGAGGGTTGTCAAGATAAAAGCCGCTCGAGAGCTAGGCGATGAGTTACTGCCGCCGGTCACATATATTGTTTTAGCGCACATTTTGATAGCAAGGTGCGTGTATGGAAATGTAATGCCTTTTTTTGGAAATACAAGAGCGACGAGATAATGATGGCGGGAGGATTGACCCAGACGACGCCGTGGTCCGATCACTGTGCTCTCGTGCTGAACGATCTTAGATTTCGGACGGAAAAAAAATGCAGCCGGAGAGATGAGCCGCTTTTGTCGAATATTGCGTGGGCAGTTTCGGCAAAAATGCGCGAGAGAATCGAACGAGTGCCAGGGAATTTAATTAATTTTTCAATTCAAATAGTTAAATGAGAAAATAATTGAATTTAAAAAATTTTTTACTTTCTATTATGTGAATGAAATAAAATTTTATAATTCATAATAATTTTTTTTTTTTATAATATAAACCTACAATTAAAAATAAATAATAATATGTGAAGTGACACTTATTGTTTTATGTTCAGGAAGTACAGTGTTACAGCCCCTGTCTATACATGTAAGTAGATATAATATTATCGTTGACCTATTTGATTTGCAAAATTTTTATTACGATTGTTTTATCGTAAACGTGATTCTCAAAATATATATTAATTATTATATACATTAGTCTATTTAATATGCATTTATTCATTCTGGATTCTTTTTTTATCGTTTATCTTACATTCGAAATATTTACCATTTATTTTTACCTTTGCAATATGAAATTTATACTATTTTGTACTATTTTATACTGCTTTTGAATGTTTCTCTTAAAGGTTCTTAAAAAATCAATTCATAATAATAATCGCTAACACAAATTCTTCCCAAAAATAATATTATAATATATATAGAATTAAAATAAAAGAAACAGCGATATGTATAATGTCTTGAAAATAATATTTTTGCAGGAAATTTTTATTGTCACCATGTAAGAAGTGTCACAAAAAACCACTATCTGATAAATTAAGAAATAAAAATTTAAGCATGTACTTATCGCGAACCAATGAATTTGCCGATCGCCATATTCCAATAGTGGGAGAAATATGTTTTTGAGAGTGTTTTACGGAAAAAATATAGTTCCTATCAACGACAAAATAATAAAGGAAAAAATGGTTCCTATCAACGACAAAATGATAGCGGTACATTCATTATCATTGAAAAAATATCCTGCCAAACTAATTATCGAATGTCGATAGCCGTGATGTTTCTGCGAGTACATTTTATCTAGACTGAATTTCGTACGGATTCAACATTTTTGAAGAAGTATAAAGAAGCACAAATTATGGGAGTTGCATTTTCCTTGTCATTTTTATATTTTCCTTGAATAAAAATCTTTAATATTTTAAATGTGTAATAAAATACATTTTATTTACAAATAAAACATCAATCATATTAAAAATTTGTCATTTAATATTTTGCGAGATTTTGCTTATCAATTTATCGTACTGAAAAGAATGTTGTCTGGTGATATTCTGTGAAATTTCGCGTATCAATTATCGTACTGAAAAAAAAAACTTGTCTGGTTAAAAATATCGAAAGGGAAAATATTAAAAATAGATTATAAAACATTCGGAGATGTCGCCGGGAACAAGTGACACGTATTCAGAGCAGTTGATACTACATCAGGCGATAATTGCTTATCGTCAATAATTCAAAACAGCAAGTTTCAATCATTAGGTCTCATCTGCAAAGGCAACCTCAAATTTTTCTGGTAAAATTAGATCAAAGCGTATTAAATTAAATCAGAATCAGTTGCGAATGCTGATCAAAATCATTTGGTGCGCATTATTTTAAAATAATGGAAAAACTCTTGAAAATAAGTGCATGCAAAAGTACATTTCCAAAAGTTTTATATATAAAAAATTAAAAAATATCGGCTTGAATAATTATAACAAGGTTTTGTAGCCAACTAATTGGTCGCCACCAGGGATTTTTGAAACCAATTTCCGTCGACTGCATCAACCAACTTTTTCCTTTGCAGATCCTCACCAACTAGATTGAAATCTAGACCTAAAAGCTTCAATCGTAAAATGAAAAATTTCGCACTAAAGCGCCGCCCATGTAGAAATCGCCAAACGCAAAACCGAAAAGGCACGCGCCGCGATGTCTGCCCGTCGCCCCCACCACTCGCCGAGGCACGCGCTCGCCAGAAGATGATCGAGCCGCGGTGTCGAGAGGGCAATTCGTAATTGCTGGCGAGAGCGCCGCGGCGGATAATAAATTTTTGCGCCAGCATTTATTGACCCGTTTTCGTGAAACAAAGATGCTGAGCCGATGATTTATCGTCCGGTGATGTATCATACGAGAGCTCAACGTGATCGGCGTGAGTGAATTAGCTATTAATATACGCGGTACACAATTTATCTGTTGTGCATTCAGTTGTGGGGCTCTTTAGCTTCTTTGAATGGGATTTATCTAGTTAAGTAAATAATATCATTTCCGCTAAGATTTCATTATTGTTTCAGAAAATTGATGATACAAAACGATCGTAGGGCAAATAGAGTTTTTTTAAATTTCCTTTTCTGGGTTTTTGAATTGATTTGGAATTCACTTATAGTGAATGTATCAGATCAATTTTATCAGATCCTTAAAACTATTCATTTGTATGGAATCTTTATAAAATGAATAACAAGAAGAGGACAGATATTAGATTTATATCAAAGTAAAAAATTTACAAAATTTGTAAAGTTTTATACTATATTATAAACCCCCTCTGAAGAATTTTTGCTTTTTTATTGAAAGATATGTAATGAAGGCCTAAACTCTTTATTATTAATTTTATTATTCCTACAAATTAAACTATTTTGGTAGTTACAAACTCTAAAGTAATAAAGAAATCCTTAATTAAAAACTAAAGGTTATTAATAAATTACATTCGACAATTAACTAAAATTGATTATAATTACGCATTTTTTTGTGGTATAATTAATTGTATTTTTATTTTTGAGTACACAATGAAATCTGGTTAAAATATTATGCAAGAATTTTCAAATATTATAAAATTGGTACGAAAATGTAGTGAACATGCAAAGATAGTAATAAGAAATATCTTGGACAGACATCTAGAAGACTTCAAGATAGAATACTAGAACATAAAAATGATTTTCACAATAAAAAAGAAACATCAACTTTGTATAATGCACACAAAAGATATACACGAATTTGATTTGAAAGAACAAAAATGATTGATGCTGAAAATAATTATTATTAATAGATAATTTAGTACTTTTAAACTTTTAAAAGGGAGTAAAAGACTTTCATTACTATAGTAATAATTTCTTTTCTTTTTCGTAATATTATTGACATTATTGTCACATTCCCCTCATAATTCTAGTTATCCTTGTATAAACCGACTCTTACTTCTTACAATTTTAAATATAAAATTTTGAATATACTAACTTGTTGAATGGTTCTATCTCGGCCCTTCTTTTTAAAATTCGTGAGTTTTCTTTTTAATTTTATTGTATTTTTGGCGATTTGTGCAGTATTTCGAAGCTACATATTTTTTATGATGTTTTTCAGTTGACCTATAAAAGGATCTCGAACGTCGGTTTTTTTACTTAATAATAACCGTGTTTGGAAAGATGTAATCAACAGGTGATTACTTGATTAGTTTCGTCATTTTTTTTTCAAATTGCAAATATTTTGAATCATTATCATAACTTTATACACATCGTATTATCTATTATACTTAGAAACTTTTATTTGTATAATAATTAATATTTACATTGCTGCTCTCTGCAAGGTACACGTCTTTTAATCTATGTAACTGATTTCAGTACATTAAATAAAGTTCTTTAAAAATAAAACTAATTTTACACACAGTAGACTCTTCGTGCGCTAAAATCCGACGAAACGCAAATACAGATTCGTTATCTAATTAAAACATAAAAAGATATCCAACTTAATAACATTATTTTAATTATATAATTCAATGATTATTATAATATTGATTCTTATTAAATGTTAGCAATTTTTTTTTATTTCTCAAAAATTTGCTTCAAATTTCTTGAGGTAAAATGAATTAAAAGTTAAAAACCTTCAAATTTAAATAGTTTTAAAAAATGAATTATCTAAATATTTTTAATAAAGATCAAATTATTTAATGAATGATTATATTGTCAATTTTGTACTTCCTACATTTTAATTGTCGATACAATATTATGTGCAGTTTTCTTTATCAATTTTACAAGTTTCTAGAATAGGAAATATGCCGATAATTTAACTATCGCTCCCGCTGCACTTTTCTATGATAGCATGTATATGCAGGAGACGCAAAAAAAGAAAAATGTATTATCGTCTCGTCACCGGAAAAATTCCTCCTACGCACATTCTGCACTCGTGCTGCATTTGATGAATGCGCGTACTCTGGTTTTCATTATTAATTCTCATAATTGACCCATGAAAGATGATTTCCAATCACCATCTACTTTCCTCTCATCTTTTATTATCTGCAGCTTTCATTTAAACGCCGGTAAATATCAAATTAAACACGAAGTACACAATACGGATTTGAATAAGTTTAGGTTAGGTCCAAAATCAGCTGCTATAAGTGAGGTTATGTTTCCAGAATAGCGCGTATTTCGAGTTTGAGCAGATACGTGCATGCGCATGAAGGTACTAATCGAGCAACTTTCCTGCAGCCATGAGCGCAGAAAATGGGCGGGGAATGGAATACTTAATACATTACTCGATCGATCGATCGGTGTTACGGCGCATGCTGGAAATACCAATCCAATAATCCTCGGCTACTAATCTGTGACTAAAAGGTTAACTATTTTATAAGAGAACTTGTTGCAAAAAAGTGTTGTTGCATACTTATGCGTTTGGACGTAAAATTAACATGTAAATAGTATTTTTTCACGTTTCAGTAAATTATGTGCATGTCTTTTAATGCTCCTATTGGCGTTGCAAAAATTTTTAATTGTTGAAGTTCTGTACTGTTTTCATAAAACAGATGGGAAATTTTGTGAATCATTTATATGAAAGTGTTTGTTTACGCTAAAAAAAAACTATTTCTTTCTAATTTTTATGATCTTCAGTAGATTTAAAAACAATTTATTTCTGAAAATTGTATTCTTTTGAAAAAATTTTGCATAATGAAAGTTAATTTTAAAAAAGTTTTGAATTAATCTAATTAGTTGATTCACAAAAATACCAATACAAAACTAATATTGACTAATCAATCACTTCTAAACTTACATATTTGATTTAATTTCCAAATACTTTTTTGTTTCAAAAATCTATTTTCAATGAATCTTTACTATTTTTTAGATACATATTAAACATAAATATAAAGTTGATTTATGCTCAGTTTATTATCACTTTTGATAAATAATGTTTTGTAAAATTTATATGGATTGGTCAAATTATTCAATTATGAAATAAATTGAATTAAGGTCTGCAGCAACCAACGTCACAAGAAGTAGATGTATGCAGAAGCAGTAGACATTGCATGCACAAACACATTAAAGTAGTTATAATATATAAGCCTCACAATGTGCAATTGAATAACAAGAGTTGCTTCCTTTTTTTTTTTTTTTTGAACAGGTAATACATTGCTCCACTCCCACAGACTTGTGAGCATAAAGTCATGTGACATGTCTACGAAAGAGAGAGAGAGAGGAGTGAATGGCAGTTTGTTCAAATCTTATAATGGATCCAAGGCTCTCAGTTTGTGAAGAGGAGTCATATATTATCAGGTGGTTACTGGAGCTCTATATCCACCAGATAACAGTGCGTTTGATCAGTATCATTTCTGCTGTCGTGTAGTACAGGTAAGGATGTTCACCTAGTTCAGGGTTCATAATAGTATTATTAATACCTTTTTTAACCATTTTAATCTATAGCTTATAAAAAGATTATAATTTTTTTTTAAGAAGTGTTTATTTTTAATATTTAATATTTAATAAATTATAATTCTTTGAATATATTCACATTTTTTATGTTAAGTATTTTATTCACTAAAATAGATTCATTTAATAATGAAAAAATGAAAAGAAAAAATTTATTTGTAATGTAAAAATTTAATTGTTATTGTTAATTGGCACAGTTAAGACAAGTGCATAGAGGAAGAAAATTATCTAAGAAAAACATTATTTAAGCTTATTTTGTCAGTATACCAAATATTATTTTTGTGTTTAGCAAAACTTTTTTTATTTATACTACAATAAAATTGTTATATAAATTAACTGGTTGATCAAGAATTGTATTAAAATCTTAAAATAGTAAACAAATTTTCATTTATTACATTTAAAATAGCAGCATTAATAACATTTTTTAATTTACAGATTATTTGATTGATAATGAAACCCTCAATAGAACCATATTTTGATATTAGTATTAACGAGAATGATATAATTACTGGTGCTAAAGAAATTACAAAACTTTTAAGACCTTTATGGCCTGCTGATCAGTTATCACACAAGGTAATGTTAAACTTGATTTCCCACTACCTTCATAGGAGTAAGGTACACCTGTGTACATATACTGCATTATGTAAAGCAAATGCCACTATTAAATACCAAAATCTGTTTTAGGTATTCACAAATGGAATTTCAAATAAATTAGTTGGAATTTTTTATAAAAATGTTCGTGATATGGTGCTAGTAAGAGTTTATGGACACAAAACGGATCTACTTATTGATAGACAGGAAGAAATTAGGAATATTAGGGTATGATTTATTTCTTACTTACTAGTTTTATAGATTTATTATAATGCTTCACTTCTGAAATAAGTTATTGTTATAATTATATATTTAACTTTACAGATATTGCACAATGCCGGACATACACATTCCATTTATGCTACTTTTAAAAATGGACTTGCTTATGAATTCATAGAAGGTGATACATTAACTGTTGAATCTGTTCGAAAACCAGAGGTATATAAATTAGTTGCTAAACGTATGGCTGAGATGCATTTACTTAAGCTTAATTATTCAGCTCCTGAACTAAGCCATGAAAAGCCCATAATTTGGCAAAAAACAGAAAAATTTATGCGCTTAATGCCAAAAAATTTTCCAGACGCCAATAAACAAGCAAAGTAAGTAAAACATTGGAAAGGAAAATATTTGTAATAAAAAAATATTTTACAGAATTTTAAATTTTGATTTGTCCATCTACTTATCTTCAAAAATAAATAACTGTCACAATTTATTCTCTGCTAATTTTATTTACAGATTTGAAAAGTTAATAAAGCCTCATTCTACTCTTTTGTATGAATATCAATTATTAAAAGATAATCTTTTGAAAATGGATTCTCCTGTAGTATTTTGTCATAACGACTTGTTATTAACAAATATTTTGTACAATCAAAAAGAAAATAAAGTAACATTTATAGATTTTGAATATGCTGCATTTAATAATCAAGCTTATGATATAGCAAATCATTTTGCAGAATTTGCAGGTAATTATGTAATTACTTTTTAATAATAAACATTTTTTTCTAAAAAAATGTAGTGTTTACTGTAAAATAAATTAATTTTTATTAATAATTCCATAAATATTTTTTTCTGCAGGAGTTGACAATCCAGATTATTCTTTGTACCCTGACGAAGAATTACAAAAATCGTGGTTAAGGATATATTTACAAACGTATAAAAATACTACTGAAGTATCTGAAGAAGATATCACAGAACTGTACAAACAAGTTAGTCAGTTTGTACTTCTGACACACTTTTTTTGGGGCTGTTGGGCTCTAATACAAAGTCAATATTCACTTATAGATTTTGACTTTTTAGAGTAAGTGACTTAGTATTATGTGATAAATGCTTTTAAATGCTTAGAGTGTGAATGTATTTTCTGATGTAGACGATTTATGAGTATTACAAGATTGTGGAAATTTTTACGATTTCATGATATCATTAGTGAGTGAATTGTTTTCGACATTGCAGCTCTATAATCTTACTTGTAATATCTTTAAGTTTTTATAAATAATGAAAATCTAAAGAATAATTTTTATTAAAATCATTTAATGTCACAATTTGACAAAAGTAGCATACCATGTTTTCATAATGTTGTTTTTTTTTATTGTTGTAAAAAAAAATAATTAATTTCTTTATTACCATAAGTAAAACATGTTTATAAATTTGTAAATCTGTTAATTGTATTTCTAAAAACTTTATATTAATTTTAGGTACGCCGCCCTGCGCTTTAATGAATATTTCAGAAGAAAACAGCTTGAGCATGCAAGCAAAAATGGCGTTAAGAATATTTGAAAAGCATTTCGTTAAAGTTAAAAAATTTTAATCTTTTGCCAAATATATTATTTATATTTTTTTCTGAAAGTTGATAGACAATAATTATTTTTATTGTTGTATGCGTTAAAAGCAAAGGAGTGCAATACAAGAGAATTTCGTGATATTTTTTTGAATAATATATTTGTAAATACAGAAATACAATGTGATAGTTGTACCTGTCATGTAAAAAGTGCTATCTAGTGTATATTGAAACGTATTAGGTAGAAAATTTTTCTATTAAGGTTATCAATACTAATATTTCATTTACAATATTATATCTTGAAGTTACTTACATTTTACAATTTTATGCTGAATATACGAAACGTTTGCCAAATCAGATTTTATTTTTACAAAAAACATTTTTCTTTTACATCTTTAATAAAGTTAAAAAGATTCGTGCATGTAAAATGTAAAATATATTGTAAACTTGAAAAAAATAGAGATAAATAGAATAATGTGTTTAGAATATATATATTTCTGAATAATTAAATTTAATGTTTATGAAATTAAATTAAAATTATATTTACGATCTACGATTTGATAAAGTTTGGATACTTTAAGCCGTTTTACTTTACGCATTAATCCTAATGATATTTTTATTTACTTATACTCTTGTGGGAAAAAATTATTATTTAGTTTTTATATTAAGAATGAAAATCATATAAATTGTAAATAAATTAGAAAATTTTCGAACGCGTACACATTATTACTTATTATGATGGCATTGCTTTCTCTAAAACTCAATTATACCAAATTTGTTAAAATAACTAATAGTGAATATGAAATTATTTTTGCACTGTATATGAGTAGCGCATTATTAGTAATTTGTCTGATCTCCACGAAGGAAAAATCGGAAATTCACATGCAGTTTAATGCTCGTCTTTGCCTGTATAATTATGTCAACTTTCTCCTCATTCTTTTTCACGATTACATCAAAGAATTTGTCTACTCGCATTTATTATGCTTGTTTGTACTTTAACAATAGAACAAAAAACTTTTTTCGTACTTAATCATGATTGAATTGTTTATTTTCATGATTGTCTTCTAATAATGACTTCTATTACACGGATAATAATTTAAATATTAATTATCATTATAGTTTTAAGCTATTATTAATTCTTTTGCAATTTATATAAAAAAGTTCTCACAATTTATTATAAACAACATGAAATAATTAAAACGATATTTGTTCATAAAAATTTGTTAATTTTAAAATATTTAAATCGTTTTGTACGTAGAAGACTGTGTTACGTGGAACATTTGCCGGGAAACTTCGCAGATCTTAATAATAAACTAACGGTATACCAATCATACGTTCCCGCAGTTTTATTCATTGGCTAATTACAAAGTAGAAACTATAAAAAATTAGAATATTCTCTTTGCATTTCCTAATTACTTATACCGACTTATATGAAGTAATGCATTTATATTTTTTTATGAATTTACGTAGTGTAATGACATTATACATAATCGTGTAAAAAAAAATTTTTTTAATTAATATTTTTTAATAAAAAATTCATAATATTGATTACTCCATGCAATAATTGTTTGCTATTTTACGGTAAGACTACATGAATAATATACAGATTTTTTTTTTTAAGATAATGATTCGTAATATTTAGTTTAGAAGCCGTCAGAGACACTTAAATAAAATTTATTTTTTCTCAAAAAATAACGTTTTACGTATGTATATTCGAATTTCCATCGTTTAATTTTTGTTGATTAAGTTTTAACGTTGTTTAATTAATCCATAGCTTTTTTCAAGAAATTTCTATTTTTATTTACAAGCAATCATCGTAAACATTAATGAACGAAGTCATAATTGGAGGAAAGAAATTAGAGCAGATCTTGAGCGAACAGTTCACGTACTTTCTACGATAACTTTTCACGCCATAATTCCTATTCATATTACGTTCTCGTATATAAAGAGAGTCAAGAAAATATAATATTAGTACTTAGTATTTTTTATATTTTAAACGTTGTAAAAATTTTGGTTATTTAAAGCTTTATAATAAATAAAAATGTTGTAATTAATAAAATAAAAAGGAAAAAAGTGTTACAATTCAACAGAATACAATTTTCTGCTTATATATGCAAACTAAATGCAAACTGTTTTATTCCAACGTAAGTACTGAAGTAATTCAAGTCCGTTAAAACTGGAAAATATTCTTTTCGATATTGAAACGCGTGACTTCCGTTCTTCTAGAGTATAATTCAACTTCACATTCTAGTAGATACATATCCAGGGAAAAACCACTAACCGGAACAGTGTGAATTCTTGTGGGTTAAATTTAAATGTCAATTTAAGTTGTGGTTTTCCTTGAATTCGTGGATTTCCTCTCCAAATTAAGTTTATATACAATCCAATCCAAATTTGTCTAAAGATTCGTAGCTTACGTTTTTATTAATTTTTTGTCTTTAGATATTACCTCTTATGATTGATTCTCTCAATTTTATTTCTATTTTTACCTTTTTTTTAAGTTAAAAGAAAACAGAAACTGATTACTCATTCAAATAGTATTCCATTTTTCAAAAGATAATTGAAATAGATTTAATTAAATAATTCTTGCAATCAAAAATTATCTTACATAATTCCATCGACATTAAAACTACTCATTCAAAGTTTTTTTAATAAACGCTGACTATACAATTGCATCATTAAATTTATTTTTTAATTAATTTCGGAAATAATGAAGTAAACTTTCCGCATAGTTTACAACTGATATTCGTTAAAATATTCGAAAATTATTATGGTTGATATTTAAAGCTTTTAATTTTTTTACATGAGTAGTTTTGATGAGTTTTAAATGGGAACAAATTCTGAGTAAAATTATCAATGTAATGAATGAGTAAAATTGAAGTTTTTCGTCAATGAACCGTCCAATGAATGACAATACAAATACTTTTTGAAATACATGCGTGTATTTCTTATTAATAACAAATTATGTAAAAAGAATTTACATCTAATCAACTCCGTCAAAGCTTATTTCATTAATAATTTGCTTAACTAAACTTCATTACTTCATAAAGTAATCAGAACTCAATTTTGTAACCCGACTTTCACGGTTCAACATGAAAAAATAATAAAGCTTGCTACGCTTATTAAAAGTACATTAGATCTCCCAAAAAGTCTCCATCGAGTCGAGCCTTATTACGTGTCCGAACAAACACCTTGCAGCTCCTGCTCCTCTGTGCACTCCGCGCAGAGCGGTGCTGCGCGCGATGTGCAGGTGCTTTACTCGGTCTCTTTCTCGCGCTCTTCGAAAAAGGAGCTACTCGCGCGTCTCCTCTCTCCGCGCCACCCACACGCCCGTCCGCGCGTAAACACGCCGAGCAAATTGCACTCCCACACGTGCCGCACAGTCCGTGTGCCATTGTGCAGCAGCCGCCGCCGCCGCCGTCGTCGATCGGTAAGGTTCGCCGGCCCGACGTGAGCAGTGTCCTTGCCATTGTATGCGCGGCTATGAGCCATCGACTGTCCATGTATTTAGCTCCTGAGAGTTTTTACTGTTGCAAAGGAGTCTTACTCGGTTTAAGCTAGAGGACGGGAAATTGGAGGAGGAGAGCTTCCGTCGCCGGAGAGAGAAGGAATAAAAGAGAAAGCGAGATGAAGAATTTTGACGAAGGAAACGGGTGATGAACGTCTGCTGGGGAGGAACGAAGAAACGATGGGGACGGTGCCGTCAAGATACGAAGAAAAAGACATTGCTAGAGCAAATTGTGAATGTCTCACAGTATTTCGTGAGAACCAAACATTGTTTAACTAATATAGAGCAGTTTTTTTTAGTTTTAGTATTTATATTCGAAACGCAGTTAATTTATTAAAAAATTAGACGTTAATTTATTAGAAATGTGTATAATAAGCATGCAATTTAAAATTGTATAATTTTGTATTTAAAAATTCTAGAAATTTTCATCCTATTATTTTCAAACAAATTATTCACTAAAAACTATATACTCTTTAAAACATTGAAAATAATACGCGAAATAGCTTAGATTCGCAAGCTAACAGGATAGTGATAATTAAAGCGCATATATCACTACCGTTAATAAGTATAAATCTGTACACGAAGAGAAAAAGAAGACGGAGTACGGACTATTCGATTACCAAAACACTTTGCGCGCAAATGCCGCAAATTGATGTCGACGTCGACGACGGTCCTGTAACAGACGCCCGCACCGCCAAAGTCGTAAGCTGACGGTCATCGGCTCCCTCCTACCACAATTCCTTCATGCTTGAAACAACGATGGAAAACGCCATACCAATAAGCTGAGGCAGCTTCTCTCTCTGTCTAGCGTTTCCCCCATCGTTTGCAGAAGCCATGAAGTGCGAGAGAGGACGATAGGTTGCAAGCTTTCTCGCTCTCGTTCTCTCCCCTGCCTCGCTCAAGTCTAGTAGAACAGAGACAGAGAGACGGCAGCAGCATCAGCTCGTATGCAGAGAGAATACACACAGCGCTCAGCGCGGAACGTCCATATATACAGTGTGTCGTACTCCCGCAGCTATATGCAATACACACAGAGGGAGAGACAGTGAGTTCGCAGTAGCGGTGTATGTGTGTGTCGTGTGTCGACGAGAGGCAGCAGCAGAGCAGCAGCACAGCGCGCGCCTGCATGACACGTACGGGGCGTGTACTTTCCGGGGGCTTTTCGCTCTCTCGCGGCTGACAGACAGAGAAAGAGCGAGTGCGTGCGCGTTATACTCGGACGGATATCCATCCGCTCCTCGTCCTCGGGATCCTCTCTCTCGCTTCTGTGTCGTCGTCGTCATCGTCCGAGAGTGTGCGCACACAGAAACAGAGAGAGAGAGAGAGAAAAAGAGTGCGCCGCCCCCTCGTTCGAGAAGAAGATGCCGCCGGCGGTCCATCAGCGAGAGCAGCAGCAGGCAGCAGCGGGAGCTTCTACATCGTCGCCGTCGGCCTGCCGCTCCTCGGCCTCGTCGTCCAGCTAATAAGAGAGAGATAGAGAGAGAGAGAGAGTGTCCGTCTGGTGGTCCGTGTACACGCGCCCGAGAAGAAGAGAGAGGGAGATAGGTGTGTGCGTATAGAGAGTAGAAAACGACCACAGCAGCAGCAGCAGCAGCCGTGAACTTCGCCGCTGGCGCGCGCATGCCTGCTCCTCTGCAGCAGCAATAGCAGTAGCAGCACACAGTTTAATCTCGCCATTTTGGAGGTAACGCCTGAAGAAAAATAATACCGCGCGGGCTCTGAACGCACCTCCCTTCCCTCTCCTATCGCCGTCTCTGTCGGTCGTTCTCGGCTCGCGTGAATCGAGCTCGCTCCTTTTTTCGGAAGGGAACGACGGCGACGTTTATTAAAGTTTATTGCACGCGTGCTATCTCTGTCTCTCTTTCACGCGTCTATGTATGCGTGTAGGTATACACATACATGCATGCTTCCCTCGACTATCTCGCTCCCTCTGCCTTTCTCTTTCTCATTTTGTCTGTGTTTGTCTCTTTTACACTTGCCTATTCAGACTCTTTCTCTCTTGCACTCGCTTGTTTGCCTTTGCACAGCTTTAGTGATGAGTGTATGTGTATGTGCGTGCGCGCATACGTGCGAGTGTGTGCGAATGTGATCTGTTGCACTTGGTGAAGCTTCTGCTGGGTGTGCTGGCATGGCATATCCTTTCAAAGCTCAATGTGATGTTGCAGGTCTTCCTAGGTGAGTGTGTGAAACTATAAACAGTCTCCTGTCTACCTCCTTAGGGGATGTGGGTTAACTGCCTCTCACTGGCCAGGAGTCTTACTGTCCACCCCCTAACTAAGGGGCATCTTATTAAGAGGATTCATTTTGGCATGGAGCTCACCTTGGATCGCTACTGATTCTCTCTAAATGCTTTGTGAGTGTATTTAGAATGGCAACGTATACCGTTTCTTGTAAGTTCTGCCTTTGCTTCTGTGATGATGATTTTGCTTTGGAGGTTTAAGGATGACAAATGGCTGGGTATCAATGTCTAACTTAATAAGTATCATTCTGTTGTAAAAGTTTTCTAATTTCATTTTTGCCTTTAACAACTATTTTCAGGAAACCCTTTTGAGCCATTTCTAATTCTTTTACTTTTAATTTTTCACCCTCATTTCATTTACATTTGCAGACTATCATTACCTAATAAAGAATTAGGTGACAAAATATTTAACATATTTACTCTAATGCTGATCACTAATTTAATCAATAATTATAACTGTTAAAGTTATGAAACTAATTTAGGGTTTGTATAAATAGTTCATTAATAAAGTTTGCTTATATTCATTTATGAGAATAAAAACTATTTTTAATACGTCAAACAATGTTTTTAAGTAACATTATTTCAAGAAAATATTAGAGGTTGCTGTTAGCTCAAGAAGTAAATATTCTTAATGTAACTAAATAAATAAAAGATCGATATGATTCAAACTTACATAAATTTTAAGTTAATAATGTAAATTTAGAATAATTTAAAATTAATCCAATACTTACTAATTTTTTGTAACGTTCAACAACCTTCTTCTCTTAATCTATTTCTTGTTTCTTATGAAATATACACCTACATTAGTGCTTGTCTTTGTCATGAGGAGGCATTTGTGTTTATCAAATATACTTTGATAAAAAAGTTATGATGAAATCAATAAGTTATTGATGTGCCAATTCTTTTCTCTCAAGCTCACTGCTTTTCTTTGTATTGTCTTGAAGACCTTTAAGAGGAAATGACATTTAAAAATCAATATCTGTCTTGAATAGTTGAGTTTGTACTAGAATTTATTTAAAACTATTACATTGTGTAGAAAACTTAAGGTATTACTTTCCAGTTTCACTTAATTTTAGAGATTTATGCATATTTTTTATGTTACAATTTATTACAAAGATAAGTTTAAGTACACAACAGTTTGTAATAACCATATGTAGGATTGGTCATTTACAGTTGTATCAAAAAGTTAAGAAAAAGAATGACCTGTTACAAAAATATCTTCAACTACCAAATTTAGTATCAGCATGGCATCTTTTAATTTTGTTCTTCTGTCATATAATCTGCAATAAATTTCCAATTAAATTAAAAGTATTAAACATTTTTAACAATTAGTATATATCTTTTGAAATAGTGCACGAACAAAAGATTGAGTTAAAATTATATTTTACATAACGTAGATTAATGAATTTTGAATGCAACTAGATTGTTTTCTTCTTATTAGAATACTTTTTTGCATCTATATAATTTTTGTGGTTTTTTTTTCTCATTGCTCTTATTTTTTAAGCTAATTTTCTATCAAAACTATCATACTCATTTCATTCACCTGCCATCATAATAAAAACTATGAAATGAAGTTAAAAGGCTTAGAATAACAATTTAATGCACCACTGATAGGTCAAGCAACCTACGGGCAGGGTGATGGACTGACAGAGGACAGTAAGCTGGCGCAGGTTTGGGTCGAGGACCAGCAGTCCTCCGCCGCCAACAAGAACAAGCAGGATAGGCGAGAGTCGAAACTGGAAGTCGAGGCAGGCAACAACGAGGGCGGGGGCGGCGGTGGCGGCGGTGGAGGCGGGCACAGAAAAGGCCTCGGTCGGCCACGTGACAGCCAAATTATGCCGGTGATGCCGAGGCCGGGTAGCCTCAAGGACCCGGAGACTGCCGAGCTCTTCGAGAAGAACGACCCCGAGAAAATCTTCGAGGACCTGAGGGAGATCGGCCATGGCAGCTTCGGCGCAGTCTATTACGCGAGGTGTCTCCTCAGCAAGGAGATCGTCGCCATCAAAAAGATGTCCTACCTGGGAAAACAGACAATCGAGAAATGGCAAGACATTCTCAAAGAAATCCGCTTTCTCAGACAGCTCAAGCACCCTAATACCATTGAGTATAAGGGATGCTACCTCAGGGACCACACTGCCTGGGTGAGAGAAATAATTATTTATATTTTCGATTTCAATTATTTTCGTTCAGCTGTGCAAGTTTCACTTTTTATTAGTGAAGGTTGTTTTCCTACTTAACTATTCTCATCACTTGCTAGGCAGTAAACTTCGTCAGGATTAGCATACTAAACATAACATTATAATATGTTCAGCTTGAAATCAATTTTGCAATTTATTGCTAAACAATTGCTCAAAAGTCCATGTGAATAAATTAGGGTTGTAAATAAATTTTAAAGAAATGATTAATAATTAAAACAATCCTATCTGTTGCACTTGATTTCAGTTGGTTATGGAGTACTGCCTTGGTTCAGCATCAGACATAATTGAGGTGCATAAGAGGCCACTAAAAGAAGATGAGATAGCTGCAATATGCGAGGGCGTACTGCGGGGCTTACATTACTTGCATTCTTTGGGCAGGATCCATCGAGATGTGAAAGCCGGAAATATCCTGCTCACAGAAAACGGCACCGTGAAACTCGCTGACTTCGGCTCAGCGAGTATCAAATGTCCGGCCAACAGCTTCGTAGGCACGCCCTACTGGATGGCTCCTGAAGTCATACTTGCCATGGATGAGGGTCAATATGATGGCAAGGTCGACGTATGGTCCTTAGGAATTACATGTATCGAATTAGGTACGTTCGTTTCCGCTAATGAATACTTATAATTAGGTTTAAGTGGAAGCTAAAGAGTATAATATTTATACATAGTTACAGACATTGCAGTTTTTTAAGCTCTGCAGCCTTATTGCAAAATTTTTTAAAATGCTTTTTGCTACAATTTAATAAATAAAAATAAAAAAAAAACTAAATAGGGTGAGAAAAACTGAAAACTTCATTGTCATTACTTCACCTTTCCTGAAATGTGCATTACTTTATTTAATTCTGACATGTATATTAGAAGTACAATTTTACATTTTATACTTTATAGGACTAAAATAATTAATGCTAAATAATTATTAGTCAAGATAATTTTATTATGATAAAACTCTTCCCGGAATTAGTTGTATTATATTAAGTGACTTTAATATTACAGACAATCATTATAATTTATCATAATAAAATAGCTTCAACTAAATTCCTTTGCATATTTGATAGCACTTATCTCTACACTCCAATTCTTATTGCACAATAGCTGCCATGATTAATTTTTAAGAAGAGTGTTTGTTGCTTAAAAAATGATATTTTGACTATAATTTTACTCTTCTGAAAGGTAAAATTATGTAAAATAATTATTTGACAATGTCTATGTCTTTTAAAAGAAATTGAATTATTTTTTGTATTTTTGCAGCGGAACGAAAACCGCCTTATTTTAACATGAACGCAATGAGTGCTCTCTATCATATTGCCCAAAATGAAAGACCAACGTTGAACGCGGCTGAGTGGACGGACGTATTCCGTCATTTTGTCGAGGTTTGCCTTACTAAAAGTCCTAGCGAAAGGCCAACTTCCGGGAAATTGTTATCGGTGAGTATTCCAAATCATACGACTGCCATAATTAATATCTCGTTATTTCATTTGAATTAATCTCTTCAGAATAATTTTAATACAAACTTTTCTAAAAAATAAACTAAAATATTGTTTAAATACTTTCTACGACATAAATTGATTTAAAATATTATACTTGTATCGAAGTTATTGATCTTTTATTTTAAAATTTACATTTTTGAAACTTAAAATTTTTGTTTAATAATAGTTTCATTTATCAAATTTTAATTTGAATTTACCGAAGAAAAAGGCAAAAAAATGATTTATCAAGAATACATGTATTAAATGGTGGTTTTTTAAAAAATATGTTTTATTAGAAAAAAAATTAATTTAATCTATATTTAAATGAAAATTTGGATTTTTAAAATACAGCTCTTACGCAAATTTGCCAAGTTTTTACAAATTAATTTTTTTACAGCATCAATTTGTGACAAGAACTCGTTCTCCTCAAGTTTTGATAGATCTAATACAAAGAACAAAGGCTGCCGTACGAGAATTAGATAATCTAAATTACCGTAAAATGAAGAAAATTTTAATGATCGATACTTGTGAAACTGAGAGTCAAGTTGGTGATGCCGATGGTAAGTTTAACCGAAATTTTACTTGCAGCTAGAATCTAAAGGTAGTAATCGATATTTACATTTTCCGCATGGATTAATTTATAATAATTATGTAGAAAAAGAAATTTTATTTTTCCTTTTTTATTTTCAATTGAAATTTTTCAAATATCCATACGACCATGTAAAATTCAACATGATCTTGTTTTTAAACAACCCGCTTCGGTTGATACATTTAATTACAAAGAGCCCGTTGGAAAAAGTCCTTTTAGAGTAAGTTTGACGATATTACGATCACTTTCTGATATACAGACACTCCCGACGAACAAACAGGTGGCGATAGCAGTAAGAGTAACAGCATCACTTCGGAACACTCGATTCATTCAATGGGGGTGTCTGCAAGTTCGCAAAGCTCTTCGACTAATAGCCTGCCACTGCCCAATGCAGATTCTAACGATTATAGCGGTTCTGTGCGGAATCGCCATAAAATGTCGGCTGGCGTTACAGCTAATTTGATTGAACACGGTGCAAACAACTTTGCAACAATCAGGACAACGTCAATTGTGACGAAGCAACAAAAAGAGCACATGCAAGAGGAGATGCATGAACAGATGAGCGGTTATAAGAGGATGAGACGAGAGCATCATGGTGCATTGGTAAGTTGTTTTAATCATTATTTTAAAAGATACTTTTCTAATTCAATTTGCCTCGTCATAAATATTTATTTAAATGTCCAATGAACAATTAACAATTAATTTGCATTTGGTATAAAAAGAAATAACAATTTTCTACGTTGAATGTAATATGCATTAGTTTGTAAGTAAAATAAGTTTATAAATTTTTTTAAACTTCTAAATTTATCCTTTTTGCAATTTATTTTGTATATCTTAAAATCAAATCTCATTAATTCACTAAAAAGAAGCATGCAGAACCCATAAAGATAAGAATAAAATCGATGGTCTTGCTAAAAAAAAATGTTATGCTTGATTATGACTTGAACGTTCGGTAGAAATTTTGAATAAGGTGCAAGTTGAAAAGAATTATCACGCCGAATGGTTATTAAATACTGATTTTATTTAGCCAACGTTTCGATACTTATGTAAGTGTCATTTTCAAGGCTTTACAACAAAAAATATATTCGTTACAATTAATAATGAAAAAAAAACTTCAAAGTTAAGGCTGTTTTGAAGTTCATAACTTTTATTCTTTTCAAGTTTTCTATTAACTTTCATGTATTATAATTTAATTATTATTAATTATTTAATTTTAATTGTCGATATAAAGCAATAATATATAATTAACTTGATGTACTATTAATAGGTTAAGCTTGAAGAGCGATGTAAAATGGAAGTAGATTCTCACAAACAACTCCTTGAAAAAGAATATGAAAATCTAATGCAGCAATTTAGCAAAGAACTAGAAAAATTACAGGCCAGGCATCATCAAGAGCTCGAGCGGAGAATGAAACAAAATCAAAATGCTGAAAAGAAGCTTCATAAAGAAATAACAAGTAGGCACGAAGCCGATCGTAAAGCTCTTGAAGCTCAGCAAAAACGAGAATATAAGGTTAATTGAATTTCTTGTTACCAAAAGAAGTTGTGGATAAATAAATACAAAATTATGATAGTTAATATATATATGTATAATAATTTATTTTTATCTAATGATCAGGCATACAAAGAAAGGTGGAAGAAAGAACTTTCTCAGGATGAGGTTACACCGAAACGACAACGTGACGCAACACTTCAAAGTCAAAAGGATAGTTTAAGACAAATGGAAGCACAAGAAGAGCAGCGTCTCGCACGCGGACAGCGGGAATACCTGGATCTTGAAATTCGGAAGTTCCGAAGAAAAAAGTTACTCACTTATCACTCCCTGGAACAGGAGCTCCTTCGTGAAGTAAGTAATTAATTCAATAAATTGTTTTGAGTAAATTTAAAACAATTTCTGTAAAGTAATAAAACTTTAATTTCCAGTAAAAATTTTCTGAAATATCTTTAATTCCACAAAGCAAAATTAGATAAATGAAAACATTCTTTGAATTTCATAAGAAATATTAAGATACTAATTTTTTCAATAGGAACTTAATAAAAGGCAGCAGCAGCTGGAACAAGCTCATGATATGTTATTACGCCATCATGAAAAGACTCAGGAGTTAGAATACAGACAACAAAGAGCAGTTCACGCTCTTCGCGAAGAACAAATTCATAGGCAACACTCCACCGAACTTACCAATCAGCGAGATTATATGCAACGAGCTGAACGTGATTTGCGTAAGAAGCATGCGCTTGAACTTAAGCAGCAACCTAAAAGCCTGAAGGTAAATTAATTTTTAGCCTGATTTATTTTAAAAAATTATATAATTATTTATTGCAAAACAAATTTTTATGAATATAAATTTTTCTCTTCTAGCAAAAGGAAATGCAAATAAGAAAACAATTTAGGGAAACGTGTAAAATACAAACGCGCCAGTATAAAGCATTAAAGGCTCAAATATTGCAAACAACAGCAAAGGATGAACAAAAGGCTGTAATTAAAAAATTAAAAGAAGAACAAAGGCGGAAGCTCGCACTTCTGGGTGACCAGTATGAGCAGAGCATCGCTGAAATGCTTCAGAAACAAAGCATTCGTTTGGACGAATCGCAAGAAATTGAGTGCCAGATTCTTAAGGTATATATTTTGGTCTCATATTTTCTCAAATAATAAATATTAAAAAAATAAATAAATAAATAAATAAAAATTTTTTTCTCCAATTACAGCAAAGATTAAATCACGAATTGGAGATCCTAATGGCATATCAGTCAAAGAACAAAATGCAGGCAGAGGCTCAGCGAGATCGCGAAAGACGTGAGCTTGAGGATCGAGTATCAGTGAGACGAGCATTACTAGAAAAGAAGCTAGAGGATGAGACACAGAAAATTTTGCACGAACGCAGCGAACGAATACGGCTGCTACATGAAAAACAAGAGCGCGAATTGCAGCAATTCGACGAGGAAAGCGCGAGAATCGGCTTCAGGTACAAATCAACCGTTTAGCTCTACTGAAAAAATTATTAAAACTAACAGAAATAAAGTAATATTATATGTGTTTTATTTTTAGTGCGTTGGCAATAGCAGAAGCTTCGAAAGAGTCTTATCCGGACGACGAAAGCCTTAGTGGTTCAATGTTAAGCCTGGCTCACAGTAATAGCTCTACATCTTTTCCCCCTAACAGTCTCTAATCTTAATTATTCGTGTTAAAATGTAATGTCCGCCTGTAATCCCGTGAATATGAAGCTCGTTTAACTTATAATGCAGGCCAGGCAGTTGTCGACTCGCTCGAATTCGGGTATGCGTATTGGATAAGAACGTAACGATCAACTTCGATTCTTTTACTGTTTTTTACTCGAAGAAAGCGAGCGCGAATATCCGTTTTTACGGCCAAGTTAGCTTTCCCAGATAACTGTTTTTTAAATTTTGTAATAAGGTACCAAAATCGGTCGAAATTTTCTGCTCAGAATTTATTCCTCGATCCCTTGAATGTAGAATTTTAAGTCCTAAAGAAAATCGTTGTATGTCGAGTTAAATGATAAAAATTAGATGGTTGTTTTGACGTGATAAAAACTTTTAAATTGGTTAGAACTTTTATCTGTCTCTCTTTATCTTTTCTTCTCTTTTTAATTTTATTTATGTGTAAGGATAATTTCTTGTATAAATTTGATACTCATAATAGTCTGTGTAGATAATTTCTTTTCAAACTTTTAAATATTGTTTTTCTTTTTTGCAATTTTTCTCAAATATATTAAATTATTATTAATCTCACTCATAATGAGATTTTTCGGGCTACACTTTATATATTAAAGTTTTGTTTTTTCGTTGTTCTGTTTTGTTATGATGAAGTTGCTTTTCTGAAACGTAAATTGCCTTTTTAAACAATGTATGAAACTGAAATTAAAACGTTTTTTCCAAATTGCCTCAGTAAAATATGGTTTTAAATTACAATATTATTAAAGTCAATCTGTATTTGAGATTGACTTGTGCAAGTACTTTACAGAACATAGAAATTTTATACAAAAAGTGTCAGATTTTACAAAAAATATGTTCGTTGAAAATATATTGTACACGAATTTTCGTGTTTATAATTTCTTTATGCCCTAGCAATAAATCTTTCTGTAAATACCTTGGCCATTGATCGGTTAGCTATTAGATTGTGTTGTATTCTTGTGATACGTATACGTGTATCGCTAAACTACGTTTTCTATGATTCAAAAAGTTTTAAAAAATTATAAGGTCGATTTTTTAATTTAAAAAAATATTCGTATATAGATATAGATATATAAATATAGATATGTTTTCATCACATCCAAAC
The DNA here is from genome assembly GCA_900474385.1 of Ormyrus pomaceus. Taxonomy (NCBI): domain Eukaryota; kingdom Metazoa; phylum Arthropoda; class Insecta; order Hymenoptera; family Ormyridae; genus Ormyrus; species Ormyrus pomaceus. Next base: position 5,132 of record UCOM01002004.1, on the reverse strand, counting down.
TAAAAAAAAGACAATTATAACTACTAATTAAAAATTAAAGGAATGTGCTGAGTCTCTTCACGATTTAATAATTCTATTTCTCTTTTTTTTTTTATAATAGTAATAAAAATCGAATTATAAAGAGATTTAATCACATATGAATTGCAAATCTCATTTTTTTAAAAGTGAGTGCGAAAAGATTTTGTTTAAAAATCATAGTACATTTAAAGAAACAAAAAAATTGAGATGCGTAAATATGTCTTTTTTTATATGCCTATATGGTCTTCCAATTTCCGACTATCCCTTCATAAATATTGAATACCAATATTAACATTAAAAACCGAGTTTTATAAGATTGCAAAGATTTGACAGATTTGACAGATTTTTAAAAAACTGTCTTCTCGAATAAAAGTAATTCATAAGAAATTTTATATGTGATAAACAATTGCATATAATTATACACAAAAACACTGAATATGACGACAATATTGAATCATTTCAAAAAATTAATTCGAAATTATATAGAGTTTTTTTTAATGGTTCTATGTTATATTAAAGTGCATAATTATATAGAATTGTATAACACTATTTTCCAGCAAAAAATGAAACATAATTTAACGTCCAATTTCCTTAAAACATTTCAACTCTTACACTTGTAAATTTGCGCGTCAATCCAGTACACATCCCGATTTAAGCTGTGCAATGTGCTTTAGAAATTTCACAAAACAAAAATGAAAAAGTAATGAACTTTTTAATCTCACTCGCTCTTTCTTTACCGAAAGGGAAAACTTTTTATACGCAGATACAATTATTATTAAAAAATATTCTATAATTATTACTTTAACGTTACGAAGTGTGCAATTGAAGATAAAAAAAATGTGACGGATGGATAGGTGATTGTGACAGTTTTACATACTGACGGTGCGGATTGAAAAATGTAATAACTATTGAAAAAACACGTAGATTGTGTAAAGAAGTGATCATTCTCGGGTTAATTCGATTCTTTATTTCTGGTGTCATTAGTAGTGTAATTTTATGAAATTACCTACCTATAAGTAAAAATGATAAGAAATTTAGCTGTACACTTATAACGAATATAAATTTAAATATAAATGTATGTGCAAAAAATATCCATTATGCTATTAAAATTTGCTATTTTTGCGTAATCATAATAACGAAAGAGATAGTTTTTCTCAATTATGTTATCTGTATAGTGCCAATCCCAAGATAGCAATTTTAAATTTGAAAATTTTGTACATCACTCGTGTGTAAGCTGTGTATATTAGAAAAACATTATTTAGAGCGACACCCATTGGAAAAATTTATTGTAATTAAAGACGTGGAAGAAATATTCATGCTTTGTTGACATTACTAATAGTTATATACGTAGTTTATAAGTGACTGATGATAAAGAAGAAAAGAAAGCGAAAGTATAAATTAAGAAAAATAGAAAAAAGAGAAAAAACAAGGTGGTTCTATACACATAAGCTTGGATTTAATCAAAATGTTTTTAATTGTATGAAAGAACAACGAACAAATTTTTCCAGGGGGTGGTAAAGCGATAAAAATATTTAATAAAATTAGCTTGAAAGTGTCACAATCAACCAATCATTTTAATAAAGAAATAATAAAAGTAGTATTTATTTATGCAGGATTAGAATTTTGCATAAAAATAAAAATTTGATTTTTTATGTTTTTAAGCAATAAAGAAAATCATAGTCAGGTTGCATTTTTATTTCTTAAAAAATGATTTTCAAACTTTTAAATTCATACATAAATGTAATGTTGCATGATGTCAGGAAATTAAATATTCAAAGACGTGATAAGAATTTCAAACAGCTGAAAGTTCCATCATTTTGTTTAATAAAAGAAAGAGAAAATGCTGCTTAACTATTTTTACATAAATTATTGATTTATGAAAAACATTAATTGACGATGAACTGTTTGAGCTGATCAAGAACTATGCTGAAAAAATACGAATTTTTCGAAAGCATGCTTACCTGTATTATTAATTATTACTTCGAATTTTTCGAATTGTTTAAATGCATTAATTTATGGATGCTAAATTTTTTTAAAAGGCTTTTCTCATATTTTTGCATTTCGTTTAAATCCAACGCAATATTACAAAAAATGTATCATCATTTTATTGGATCTGTCATTTCGTTTTGTGTTTCATCAACTTATTTCAGCTTATAAATATGTGTTTTCAACCGTTTACGTTAATTAACAAAAATGAAAAAAAAAGGAAGCAGGATTTAGGCACGATCTCCATTTAAATTTCAGCGACTAACGAACAGCGTAGTTCTTTTGTATTTCTTGATTATTAATGTGCAGCATTGTGCATATACTTGTAATCTATTGCAATCGTCATAGAATTGAAAGATATAGCTTTGAAATTCCGATTGCCAAACTTCGGGGATTTAAAGCTTTGTCAGATATATAATAATAGATAAAAAAACTATTATTTCAACATTTTGTTGGTTTTTACTGTATATAAAAAATATTGACTATAAACGCGTGTGTGCATACGTATGTAATAATATTCATATGTTTCTATCGTTAAACAAAAGTAAAAAGAGTAAAGTCACTTTAACGATTTTGAAATATAGTTTAATATTGTTATATTGCCAGAATGCCGTCAATTATGTAATCCGAGTTAAGATAACGTACTTTCACTTTGTCAATTTTTCTACGAACTATTTTTTTAAGCAACAATTTATTTTTCTTTCTTATGTGAAAATTTTACATTCCTCTAATGCTGGTAATTTTTATTATTCCGTATTAATTGCAGGTTAAAGTGACTTTATCACGTTTAAAATATAAATAAATATATATATATATATATACATAATCTAGCCAAAGAAGTAAAAATTTTGTCCAGCTCGCTGTACATCTTGTGCGTGTAATCATTGCGCACAAGAAAAAGGGAAATATGTTTTTTGTTATTCATTTTCTCTATTTTTATATTTTCATTTGTTGTACATTTCGAATTTTTTTTTTAAGTGTCTTAAATTTGCTAACAGATTTTCTAAGTCACCTTTTTTTCTCTTTTTACACTTTGGGGTCAAAAGAATGTATGACTTAGAGAATGTATAAGTATATTCAAGAAACATTTTCCTAACATTTTTATTCACCTTTTTAATACGATGGATTAATGACCTCAATTGACGTCAATAAAGTAATAATTATAAAAATTGAAAAGAAATTTTTCATATCTATGTATTATTATACAAGATGGTTCGGAAGTAGAAATTGTCGGTGAGGACTTTGAAATCTGATGTGAATGTGTTGTTATGATGTATTGTATGTGTAGATGAAATTATTTAACACATATTAGATATTTCGAGAAGCTATAATATTAGCTTTTTAAAAAATTTAATTGTAATTGAATCCTAAATTTTCAAGAATTTATCAATTCAATATACTTTTAAGCTAAGTATATTGATTAAAACTTAGATAAATTAAAATGTAACTATTATATTTAATTTTTGTTCTGGGACTTTTTAAAGATTTTATGTTTACTCCATTCAAAATTTTAAGAAACTGCAATGTTGCAAATGTAAACCTCTGCAGCATAGCGCCGAAGCATGGTTGAAATGCATTTTAAAAACAGAAACTTCGCGATATAAAAGAAAACTTTTATACACAATAGGCGTAAAAAATTAAAATAAATAAATAACGGATAATCTACAATTAAAGAGAAAATAACATTTAAAAAACTAAAGATGCGTTAGAGTAATTCTGTACGTTTTTGTATAATCGCAAAATGTGTGAGAAAAAAAGTTTACGAAAAAATCTGTGCAATGTTAAATGACGTGTGTCACATATGCATAACACACTACATTTTAAGCCACACATATGTACACATGAAGATGCTTGTCGAGGCCGAGAGAGAAAGAGAAAAAGTCAATGTCCCCTTCATGTTTCATATACGCATTTGATGATGATTGTGCGTGTTACGATTCGCGGCAATCAAATCGTAAAATGCTTTGATGAAAGACGTTGTCGAACACTCAATTGTAAACGAATATTGAACGAGAATTTTCTCTGAAAAAATTATATGTATTAGTGTGGATTTTAAATGTTATCTATTATTATGTGAGTACAAGGAAAACGGAAACATACGCGCGTGAAGTAAGCGGGACATAAATACAAGGGTGAGAAACAATTAATTAATAATCATTTATAGCATAAGTAATCGAACAAAAAAGAAAATAGACAAAACATAAGTTATAATGAAAAATAATCGTGCATTTTTGACTGGTTTTAATAATTATGATAATTATTTTTATCTTTAAGTTTAGGTAAAGCATAAAATACATTTTCTAATTTCAATTAAAATGAAAAAGGAAAAAAAATAATAATAAAAATATTAACCACATGAATGACTCGATGCTGAGTGCACCTTTATAATCACCATCACCGGAGTGTGAAAGGTTCGACAGATTGAAGAGGGCGAAAATGAGGTTCGAAGCGGGAAAACACGTCAAACCCGCGACTTTGATTAGATAATAATAAAAAATTGATATTAAAAATATTTAGTTGCTGTATTTCGTATTACATATCCCAGAAATCTTCATGTTTTTTCGTTTTTTATATGCGTACAAATCTCTCGTTTAACATCATTGATTTATATCAACATTATTGTTGTATTTCTTTTCTTTCTTTCCAGTAAATGCTTCATTCTGTGCAATCACACCTTTGGATTTAACATAGTTCACACCATTAATTAATTAACAAATCAACTATTAACTTTAAATCCCTATCTTTACAATTATTTTATACGCTTAAAGCTAAATAAACTTTCTCGGTCTACTTTTATGCGAAAAAAAATCAATTCTTTATACATCATATATATTGCGACTCTAAACTTTCAATATTTTTGTACAATTTGTCGAAGTTAGAAGTTTTACAGATATACAAATTTGATTATACATTTTTTATTTAAACAAGAATTATAGAACGTTTTGTTCTGACTTCCTTTTTTGTGTAACGCCTTCTTACAATTTTGGATATTTTGACTTAATTTACTTAGTTGGCGAAAACGACGTTGGATTGAGAATACGACAATGCATTTCACGAATTAAGGGAACTGTGTAAGCAACACATTCGTCCCAGCCAGGCGAACGCCAGGCGCTCTCACGGGTTTCTTT
>UCOM01002003.1:0-31996 GCA_900474385.1 Ormyrus pomaceus | reverse complement strand
TGGTCAATATAGTTCGAATGTCAGAATTATGAATTCTTTGAATTTTTAAAACCGAATATTGATTTTTAGATGTAAAAGAACATATAAATAAGTCTTAATAGTTTTTACAATGCTGCATTATGAAAAATTGTTGAGATTTTTCTGTGATTAAAAGAAAAACGTTTAGATTTAAATAGAAGTTTATTTGAAAAATACAAGGCTTGAACAAAATTACAAACGCGCACAAGTCTCGTCCTCTCTCGACGACTGATCAGCAGGAACTGAATCCTCTTCGAAAAAGGATTTTACAAAATACCTCGCAATCATAAAAACTAACGCTTACATTTTCTACCTGGAACAGATGCGCAAAAACATGGAAAAACCAAGTACTAAAACATCTGCTCCTAAAGCACCCTTTCCCAAATTATTATTGTGAAAACGTGCCTAAAACTTTATGGTTACCAGATGTCGAGTTTTTTACTTAATTTTAATTACCTCAACAATTATAAAAAGTGGATTAAAACTTCAATCAAATATTAAAAATTCCAAAAATTTTAATTGAATTTATCAAGATTATTAATTTACGTAACTCATTATTCAAATCTGCGCATTACCTTCTTACCGTTAATCATCGTATTAGTTTCCAACGATATATAAAATGTTGAATCTTGGAAAATCAGTCATCTCGCGATCATAAAACAGGTTCCTACTCTGTGATTTAATTTTTTCGAGGCGGCTTTTTTCCCGCGAAGGAACAATAAAAATATAATTATTTAGAAATCAGCCTCAGAATTAATTCAGCGACTGTTCAAAAACTCGTTTCGAGCCAGCTTTTTCCAGATACGACGCGGATTGCATCTCGTTGTATAAAGTTTTACTTTATATATAAGCGATATACTGGTTTTAGTAACGCGCGTATCTCGCGAATTCATGCGCGAGCAATCAACCGTATGATCGTAATGTAATACGTGCTGATACGAGCATGACTACGCCAGTTTTATGGTGATAAAACGATAATCTCATTTTTTACTCGGGGAACTATTTTTTTTTCCCTGGGAATTCCGGCGTTTTATATTTAGAATGATCGCCGAGGAAAAGTGTTCTTGTCTTTCGCGTTAATTTTTCAATTACCGGTGAATTGATTTTTTGCTTTGTGCAAGTAGTTGGCGGAAATGAAAAAGTAGTTGCTAAACCTACAACAATTCAATAACTAGAAATTGAAACTTTCAGTTTTGTTTTCCTGCAAAAAAATTAGGGAATTCTAGTTTAATCAATTTTATGAACATCCTACATTCTATGCAATGAAATTGAAAATTACGCAATCAATCATCAGAATTTCAAACTTTTCTATTATATTGTATTATAATAGTGAACAAATCCTTCCTTCAAGATATGTAGAGACACTTTCTATTTTTTTACCCAGGTGATCGTAATAATTTCTGAACTATAACTGAATTTGGAAGTTAGAAACATTGCACGAAATTTTTTCATAATTGTCCAAACTGGTACATACACGTGAAAAATTTAGACTCTGAAATATTACGTATCGAAGTATTCGATTACCATCGAAGCAATAAATAGCCGCGAGCCCAGCCTGCAATTACCTCCAAATGCTACATCTATTTCTCACTTATATATCCTCGGTGCGCCGCGATTCCTACGTATAAATAAAAACTTTTCAAAAATTCAATAACCGCGCGCCGCTCGAAAATTCCCCGGAACCCTTTTCTCGGCGGCGCGTACATATCGAATTTTTATTTTCCACGCGTCTCGAAACAATGACGGCGCTCTCGCAACAACGCAGCCCAAGAACACCGGCGCTCGACTCTCCGGGCGAGGAGAGAAAAAGAAAAAAAAAAGAAAAAAAAATCATCGAAGAATGCAGGCCTGCGTACACCCATACACGTGTCTCTCGAAGGTCTCTCGTGCAACACCTCGCGAATTCCCAGGCAAGGACTCGGCGGCGGCGGCGGCGGCCATGTCAGTTCCCTGGAAACAATTACGCCGCAGGATACATAATAACAAACTGTTTCTCTCTCGTGCACGCGCACCTACACACACTCACACACGCAGACACACAGTCCGCCGTCCAGCGGCGGCAGCAGCAGCAGCAGCAGCAGCAACGGCCTCGTAAATCTATATTACCTATGCGTTTTTACGTCGCGGTCCGCTTTTCGAGAGCTCTCTAGTCGTTCGCGGGGAGATTTATCGCGAGAGCACTCGAACCGAGGCCCCGAACCCCCGAAATCCGAGGAGAAATAAATTTTATCTGCTTAAGGGGGAGGATAATGCGGGGTTCGCCGTGGCGGCGGCTCTTTTTTTCTTCTTTTTTTTTGCGCTTCGCGGGGCTCGAAGGTGTGTGCGGCGCGTCCGCGCGCGCGGGGTATTCTCTTTTTTTTTGGGATTTGCATAGTATAAATATTGCATGAGGCGCGCGCCTTTAACGTGTTAAATTTTTATGGGGATTAAGCAATCGGCTCGGCGGCGGGGCTTGCTTTTATTCTTTTAAATGCCGGGGAATATTTTCGGGGGAGATTTATGCGGCGTTACGGGTCTTTTTTTTTTTATTGGACGTCGCGCGTAAATGAATTATGGTTTAACTTATAGTTTTTCTTGCATTTTCGGCGTAAATACATGTTTTTATAAATTATTTTTCAAGGCAGATCGGTGTGTAATTATTATTTATAAAGCTATTTGTATATTTAAAATTTTATTGTGCGTGCAGGTTACAGGTGTCGAAACAAAATGGCATTCTTCCTTTTCATTGGTTTTTGCATCTTACATTATATTTATAATCGTACACGCCGACGCGCGAAATTGTGAAATAAAACCTGTTAACTTTCAGCGATTTGCTTTGGATTGATTTATCGCAACGATAAATTATCGTGCAATAAATTATCAATTCACATATATATTTTTCCTCAAAATCCGCAGTTTAAAACCACGTTCGAATTTAAATTCGCCCGTCGGTAATGCGCGAAAGTTTGAAAAATCGTAAGATAAAGCTTACCTACTTTAGCTCGAACTCCAAAATTACACAGCCCAAACCCGCGCGCGAAATGCCCCCTCTTTGAAAGCGAAATAAAACCTCTCGACAACAAGCCGCGTACGTAACAACGCGAATTCAACGCGTCCCGAAAACCGCACAATATCCCCCCCCAGCCGGAGAAATCGTCCGTCGCCGCGCGTGGCGCTCTCGCGCACAACGTGTTATTGCCGGATAATGGCCAGCCATCGAACGCGCCGGGGATAATGAACGCGATTCAATTCCGTCCTTCCAAGGCCGCTCGAATTGTCTCTCTCTCCCTCCGTCCCGCGATTAGTCGAAATCCTCTTCCGGCCGCAGCGCGTTAAGTATAGCCGCCGCCGACGCCGGGGAATGACACTTTTTACGCACGCGAAAATCGCAGCCGAGCGCGTGCCTCTCGTTTGCTCAATCGCGCCAATTTGCGCCAAAGTAGAGTGTTTAAGCGCGGGAGGTGCCGAGCTTCTCTCTCTCTCTCTGTTTCTCTCTCCCTCGCACGCTTTTTTCCGCGGTCTTTCGTTTTTACGGCGGTTTAAATATTGAGGCTTTTAATTGGACGGGGGTCGCGTTTAATTGCGGGAGAGAGCGTTAATAAAGGATTGAAGCAGACGGCTCAGTACAATTGCTTTTATAAAAAGTTCGGTAAATTATTAATTAAGGAAATTTGAAGATTTTAAACGGTACTTTCCGTCGAGATAAGAATAAAAGAAGCGGAGAAACTAACTCTCCTAAAAGCCCATACGAGGAACGAATTAACGCGGCAGTTAAAAACTCTCCGTTCCAATGAAAGTCCATTAAATCCAGCCCCGAGTCCATTAGCAATGGAGATGAATTTCCAAATTTCCGCAAGAAACCGCGGCTCATTACCATCGCGGCCCCCGCCAATATATACCAGCGTGAGAGATATCGAGCTCCCCCCGCCGCCGCGTCCGCAAAAACCTTAACGATGCACCAGTTTCCGCGAGGAGGAGGAAAGCTTTTTCCCCTCGGCAGTATAATTTGATTATGGTAAGCCGGCTTTTTCGCACGTACTCGCATTAGGTAACCCTCCCATCGCGTAAGTACGCTCTTACACGGCGGTTAGGAAATCCGGCATTATACCGCCGGCCGGCTCCTCGAAAAAAAGAAACCATATTTGCTCGTCCTTCGTATAATCGGCGCAATTAAATTTTATAGTGCGCCCCGCTCGCTCTCGTTGTAGAGCAGAGAAAGAGAGAGAGAGAGAGAGAGAGAGTCACACATCGTCGGCGCCCGAATTCGCCTAGGATATATTCGCCGCGGCGAAATTATATACGAATCTCTTTTTTCGGCAAAGCTCTCTTAGAGCGCATCGTGTAATTTTAGCCCCGGCGATAATTGCTCTCGTACTTCTTCCTCCCACTTTCTCAGGCTGACACTCGCAAATTAACAGATTGCTCGCTCGGTAGCAATTAAATCACCTAAAGTCGCTCTCCGGCAAAGCTCTCTCTCTCACTCTCTTTCTCCGTTCCCAGGCGGAAAAAATGACGGGGTGAGAAGGATATAGCAACCCCCTTTCTCCGGAGCCTCGTGGGATCAGACGCGGCGAGATATTTACGAGAGAAGGGTTGGGTTGGCTTGTTCCTTCTCTCTGTCTCTCTCTCTCCGGACGACGTAATTGCAGATACCCTGATTTATTGGGTTATTACCGATCGCGCGCGCTTCTTTTCTCTTCTTTTAGCTTTCTTTCGGGCTCTCTCGCTCTATCCGGTTGTTGTGTCCGATAAAAATTGCGCTCACGACGTCACGATCGATGTCCCGCGGGAATTTTACAGCGCCGACTGACCCCCTTGCGGTTTTGCGGCGACTCTTTCCGCGCCGTAAACGCGGCACCGCTAAGTATCCGCCGCCGCCGCCGCCGCACAGTGCGTTCGATTGAAATTTCGCTCGACGACGACGCGCGTTGTTGCTCGCAATTGCGCCTGGGATTCTGAATTATGGATGGGGGAGTAATGGGGGGGACCGATCGGGCAAGTACCGTTTTAGCTTCGTGGCGATGTGAGTGCGCTTTTTCACTTTTTCACTTTTTTTTTTTTTTTTTAAATGAATATTGAATGATTTTAATAAACTGCCGGCAAGTTCGAGTTTTGTAAAGTCGCGAGTCGGACGGAGTATAATGCTATGTTCGACAGGCTTTTTGGAGAGTTGTTATTAATGTTTTTAAAAGTGCTCTTTGCGGTTTAAAATTGGGTATATAGATTCCTTTGTAAAATATAATTCAATAATCGCACTTGGCGGGCGCTTATAAAACTTTTGGAATTCAGTTACTTTTCTTGTTCGCAATTCGTCGAAGACTATAAAATAGCCAGTTGAACCGATGAAAATATTATAAAACGCTAAAAGTACAAAATTGTACATTTCTGGTGCAGCGCAATTCCTCGGTAAAAACGACCAAAGTAAACCTCGAATACTTCTCCGCCGTACGAAATGACATCAGAAATTATTAAAAGCCGCGACTAAAGAAATTACCCATACTTTTCCTCTTTAATCCCCTCCGTCGGCCCTATAAAGACGTTAGCCGCGGCGCGCGGCAATTTATCAGGCATCAGGCATCGATTTTCGAAAACAAAGCCCCCTGCATAATTTACGCGCGCGAGCGCACACCTCGGAGACAAAGCGCCGGTGTATATATACCTCCATCCGCAAACGACTTTCCGATAATCCCCGAAGCGCGTGTGCGTCCACCCCCGCTCGCGCAGCAGCTGAGTAACGAGCGCGCGCGCGTCCTTCCTCCCCCCCCCCGCTCGTGGCGCAGCTTTGCGCGCGGAGAAAAACCGGTGCGCCTTTTTTTCCCTCTCTCGAAAAAGGAAGAGAACAAAAAAAAGAAGGGCGAGAGCGAAATTACACGTATAGATGGCATTGATGAATGGCCGCGGGATTTTGATAGAGCCGAAGCGAGAGAGAGAGAGAGAGAGGCGGTCGGTAATGATCGCCGATTCTCACAGAGAGCGGGGAGGTGTTTCTTCTTCCTCCCGGCACGCCACCATCGCATTATTCGAATTACCCCAGTAAGATATGTATGTATGCACGCGCGGCCCGGCTGCGTTTGTTTTATGAATATTCGCGCGCGCGAGAGAAAGGTTTCTCCGCGGCGTATACGAGGCTGATTTTTCAGGACTTTGTGGGGTGATAATGGGATGCGCGCGGGGTAATGAGAGGAGAGAGAGGAGAGGATTTTTTTCCACCTGGTTGGAGGGGTGATTAATAGGAAAAAGGGGTGTTAGCGACGATTTAATGGAAATTTTATGTTTGCGCGAGTGCCGGATAAATATGGCTTCGTTTAAAGTTAATTGCGTACTTTTTCATTCTATATATATATATATTACGATTTCGTGAAAAATTTATGCGAGAAAGGTTATTAAGAGGGTTATCTTTTCTTTAAAAGATTCGTTATGAAGCGAATCAATTTTGTTGTAATTTTTATGCATTTCATAAAGATGCTAATATAATGTAAAATCCAATAAACTTTGAAGAAAAATTCCTGTATACGTCTTTTACCATGAAATTGTAAGAAGAAATTACAAATTAATTAAAATTGACAGTGTTTAAAATAAATAATAATTTCACATCTTTATCAGTGAACGACTAAAAATCTCTTAAAAATCTCTATTAAAAAAACAACAAATAATTGTACATTACACCTTGAAACCCGCCAGCTGGACGTTACCAACAAGTACCTTCAAAATAGCCCGCAAACACTATTTATAATAAAATCCATCGAAACAAACAAGAATCGAAAACCGCGATATCACTAAACTCGCGCGCCACAAAAGAGCCCGAGCTCACTCCAGTCACGACAATCCGCTATTAAACCTCTCCTAGATTTTACTGCCCGAACAAATAGGACCTAACAGCCACGAAATTGTCATTAATAAACTCCCTGAAAAGGCAAAAAGCGCAGCAAGAACGAATTGTCCCAAAGTATCCGTCATTACACGCGTTATCAATCGTGCAATGCCATTGCTCGGCTCTCTCTCTCCTTCTCGCACACGTATCTCTCTCTCGCTCTCCGTGCAGCGGGAAAAGGGAGGGAGAGGGGGGGAGGGGGGCCTCGGGAGATATAAATCTTCCATCTGACAGACGCGCCGCCTCCGCCGCTCTCCGGCGACCAACCGAACGAGCCGGAATTTCAGCGGGGCGACGCCCTCCGCTCCGAAGGCGTGCGTGCACGCGCGCGTCGGGAGAGAGAGAGAGCGCTGTGTGCGCATTTGCATGTCATTGCGTGCGCTCCGCGGAGAGGTGAGAGATATCGGGGCACCCACCGGACGGCCGGGATTCGGGATCGCGCGGGGTGCCCCCCCCCCCCCCCTCCTTTTTTTGACGATTCTCTGACGGCTTCGCGGAGCTGGCTAATTGGGGGGACCGAGGGAATTTATCTGTAGATCTTTGGGATTCTTGCGGGAGTATTAAGTTTTGGAGATGCATATTTTGGATTGGGAGGACAATGAGAGGAACGCCGCGGGAGTATTGTATTAATTACTCATTCAATTGCCATTGAATTATTTATTACGGCGATAAACGGGGTGTAAAGTGTGTTTCCTTAAATTATTGAACTAAATGTTCTTATCTTGATAGTTATTAAATTACAGGTGTGCATTTTTTATAAACCGTATATGATATGGGAAAAAGGCAACTTATAAGTTGCTTAACAAACTGTTTAATGGCAATTAAGTAATTTATTTAACATGAATATGCATCGAAAGTAAAGCGTTTCAATCGCAATGTAAGCAGAAAATAATACGGAGGTTCATAAATATTATGTATTATTTTAAAAGTCAATGATTTCGAAAAATTTAAAGACTTCTATTAAATATTATAGCTTTATATAGTTGAACACTGTTATTCAAATCATACATAAACAAGCCAAACAACTCCTCTATGCTGAGCACACTGCACTCCATAAATAATAATCATTTTTGCAATTCTGAATTTATCGCCTCGTCCATCACTCCCTCGGCTGTCGCCTTATCACTCGAAAAATCAGAAATTCCTCTCTCTCTCTCTCTCCAGCTAAAAACATTGCGATCCTCAGCGGAGCCAATGCACCAACAGCTCAATAAAGCACAAGAGTCGCCCCCTCCCCCCCTAACCCCGGCCGCCGAATTGGAGCGGCGCTCTCTCGGAGCGCGTTTTCCATTTTATTCCACGCGAGAGCCATTTCTGGCTGGGCGCGAATCGCGTGCCCGGGCCGCATCCATCGCTCTCTCCTCGACTCGACTCGACGGGGGGTGGGTGGAGGAGAGGAACCTGTGCGCGCATGCAAAACTCCCGCCGGCACGAATGCGCGTAAACGCAAGCGACCGCAGGATATTTCCGAGCCGCACGCGACCCCCTCGGCTCCTTTTTCGAGGTTAACCCACCCCCGTCGTCGACGGCGGCGGCGGCGGGGGAGTTAATTCCATTAATCGACGAGAACTACGCCCGCCGCGATTTCTTCTCGCGGTCTCTCCGCACTGCGCTGGATTGGCGTTTCGCGCGGCTTTTCGGGGAGCAGCCGATGGACGGCTGATTCGGAGGTGGAAAGGTTTGTTACAAATGGAGACGAAGGAAAATTAGAACACGTCTTGCTCTTGGTATTTTAATGGTTCCTTTAACAATATAATAGATATGAAAACATGCTAATGTTATAGTATAAAGGAGAAAACAAGGTATTAATTTTGTCTTTACTTCATGTGTTCATGGCTTTTTATATAAGCAATATTTTCGAGGCCAACTCATGACGTAACTTTTATTGCCCAACCGTTTAAAAAAAATTACCTTAAACATTATTTACATCATTCGAAATTAAAAGTCAGTCCAACTTCCACATCACAATTAATTGTATTTAACAGAATATTCGAAATTCCTCTACTCAGACTCCTCACGTCGCCTCGGAACTTTATTATTATCTCTAGCGCAATTCACCGCGGATAAAGCCGAGGACTCATCAGCAAAAAAAAAAAAAAAAAAAAAACTAAAAAAATAGTAAGTCACAGCCCCTTTACGGCGAGATATTTCAGACGCGTCACGCGTCACCCGCGACTTTGACCGATTCGCCGCCTGCCTTTGCGATCGTTACGCGAGCGCATATAAAAATCCGACGGCCGAGAGAGCATAACTTACACGTCGCATCGGGGTCGCATCGCGTCTCCTGAATATTCAGCAGCCCCGCGCCGCGCGGCGCTATAGCATGCACGCGCGCCGCGCCGGCTTATGACTTATAACGCCGCGCGCGGAAGGAAATTTTCACGAGAGGGGGCGGTACTGTGTAAACAGAGCTCGTCGGCCTGTGCTCCGATATCTTGAGAGGCTCGACGAGGGTGCAGGAGGAGGACTGCGAGTTTCTGCATTTGATGGGGGCTCCCTCTGCGAGCGCGAGGAGTGGCTTTTTCTGGGGAAAAGTGCCGGGGGATCGAGGTGCTGTTTTTGTTGATGCTGGGTGTACGGCAGTTTTGTGCACGTTAAAAGCGGGCTGATTTATATCGGAGGAAGTTGCGGGGCTCTAAGACTTGACGTTCGTAAAACAAAAACTACGTTTAACGTATTATTTGTTATAGTGTATGTAAATGAATTAATAAAAAAAATTTAATATCTTTTTTTTTAATAAATATATAAATCCAGTGAGACTTGCATTAAATTGGTAGCGATGCTTAAAACGGCAAAAGAATTACCTTTCAAAGTCGACAATTAAAGAATTAATCAACAATTTAAACAAGTTTCAACCGTCAAAACGCTGCGTTCTCCATAGAAAACCGAACCGCCCTCGCCTCCATCAACAGCTCAATCTACCATCCAAAAACGCGCGGTATACACGCCGAGCCGCAAACAACCGCTCGCACTTTCCCATACTCGGCTCGGGCAAAAACAAGCAAAACCCCGCGCGCGCGCAACACTCGTGCACAAATCATCCCGGCTTGCTCTGGAAAACAAAAAGCCCCGGCTTGCAAAAGCTCCGGCGTAAAAAAAAGGTCCCTATCTCTCTGTATATATACCTCGAAGGGGGGGCCCGCGTAGGGCTGTAGATTACTATTTTTATCAGTAAAAAGCGCCGGGGAGCGAGCGAGTTTTACAGGAGGTCGTGCATCACGAGAGTCTGGCAGGATAATAGCCCCCGCAGAGAGAGAGAGAGAGGAGAGAGAGAGGGAGAGAGAGTCCTGGACCAGCGCCACCACCGCCGCCTCGAGTGATTGATAGACACCCGAGAGTCGGTGCGGTGTGTGCTTCTCTCGCGTGTGCGCCTGGAATTTCGCCGAAATCCGCCGGCGTGATCCGGCCGCGGAGGCAAATTTTTATTGACCGGAGAGAGGACGTTGATGCGGAAATTGAGGGGAGGTTTGAGGCTTGATTGATAAACCGAGCTTCGACGGGGGTTTATTGGCGTGCCGCTGAGTGGTAACAGGTGTGCTTTTGCTTTCCTTCGAATTTCAGCGATTCTCCGTTCTTCTCGCGGAAAATTTCAATATACTCGCTTTAGAAAGTTGAAATAAACTCGGAAAAATGATTTTTAAACCCTCGTAACCTGCTTCATTCGAGCGTGGACCGAGCGGCGCTTTATAATTTAAAGAAAAATAAGAGCACTCCGTCCCAGAGAAGTCTTCCTTACGAATTCATTTTCTCGATCGCCCGATACCCTCCCTCCATCCCTCAGAAATTCGGCCGTAAGTATAGGCCGCCGCCGCGCCTCCTTCGATCGGCTTCTCTCTCGCTTACCGAAAGGAGGAATATAATTTCCGAAGGGACACGTACACTGACCGGGCCAGTGGGTTTCGCCAATCGGCCAGCTGCAGCCGCCGCCGCGGATCGAAGAGCCGCGCGCATATCATTACGCGTTCGATGAGCTCTCTCTCTCTCTCTCCCTTCGAAAGCGAAACCTTCCGAGCACGCGATCGAGGAGCCGTTTCGTATATCGGACGAGGGAGAGAGGGGACGGGGAGATTTTATTTTTGGACGCGAAATGAAGTTGCGCACCGCTTATTGCGGGAATTCGAAGGGAGAGGTGTGCGCGCAGCGATGCGTTTTGTTGTCTTCGAGGAAGATTATTGTATTTTGGCGGCACATGCTGCAGCTGCGGACAATTTGAAGGGTTTTTCTTCGTATGAATTTTTGGATCCTTGATACGGAAAATATTATTTTCTGTATTGAAATAAAATCGTGTTGAGGTGTTGCCTCAAGGAGAAAATGGAGTGTTACTTCTTTTCGCGAAAATGCTTTTATTTTACGTGATAGCAAAGTCGCACTACACGTTTCATATCATGTTACCGATTTATTAAGCAATAACTACTCCAAAACTTAGCTTCCCTCCTCAGCTCCTATCAATCCATCTTGCCACGAAAATTCATTAGAAATTCGCGACTTCCCTCGAAACCTCGCCAAACGCACTCCTCTCGAAAAAGCCTCGCCCTCCCCGTATCTCGACTCCATACATCTTCGCGATACGCGAATAATTAATCGCCCTAATTTCCATACCAGGCAGAGAACCCCTTGGCTCGAAAAATAAAAAGCCCGAGCCGCGCGCGCGGCCTACAAATATACTCGCCGCGAAGCCGGTCCCCGGATCGATATATAATATGCCTACGCTATATACGCCTCTTGCGAGAGAGAGAGAGAAAAAGGCGCGCGCGCGCGTTCCAGAACGCACTCTCGTTCGCGGAAAGCGGCGCGGCGCGCGATCGGAATTGAAAATGGGGCACACGGAGAGCCGAGAGCGGAGAGGTACGTTTTCGCGTGCCGAGGAGGCCTTAGCCGCCGTTGCCGCCGCGGGAGGCGTGGGCGGATTTGCAGTAGAGCCGGAAAAAAGTGACGGCGAGCCGGCAGAGGAATGGTTTCCGGCCGCGGCGGCGGGGCTCGTACGCCGCGAAGGAAGTTGCGAGAGGGAGATATGGCGTGCGCGGCTGGCTTTTGTGGGTTTTTCGGCGCGGTGGCGAGATAACGATTTTTTTTTTTTTTTTTTTAAGCTCGCGCCTGGCTCGATTCCGGAGATAGTTTTTCTTCTCGGGCCAGTTTCGCTTGGATTTTAGCGGCCGGTTCGAGGGTTCGGAGGTCCTTCGTTTGCATTTCGCATAATTTTCTTGGCACTCGCGGAGGGTATATTCGGACAGATATTTTCGTGAGAATTGAATTCGCATGTCCGAAGCGATCAGTTTTGGAGTTTTAAACAAGTTTTATTGTTTTTCTATAAAAAAACGAGGAAGATTAAACGAAAGGAAACTTTCACTTTTAACAAAAAGCTTTAAGAGTAATATTCACTGTTTTAGAATGATTATCTACAATTTAAACTTTTATAATTTTATGTTGACAATAGATCTGAGATCATGAAGTGAGGGATGAATGAAAGTGCCTCGAGCAATATTGGGGCAAAAAATTCAAGCACGAACAGAGATTTAATTCAGAAAATATCTTCATTGAGTAGGTTAAAGTACATTAAAGATAATAAGGACCAGTTTTTCATTCACACAGTAATGCTGAATAAATTGAGGATAGTAAAACGAATGGCCATAAAAGCCTTATTATCAAGATCCTCGTCATTATTTTATATTCCAAAGAAATTTGAAAAAAAAAACATGGAAACAATTAGATGTCAACATCAAAATTGTTCCATTCACAAGTCAAAGAAACATCGTTTGTTTCGTATCCCTTTGGATACTTGCTACGATTATCCATTGCAGAACCAATTCTTTCATTTGAAAAGAGATTATGTGTATTTTTATATCACGAAATTGCGATACTTAACTTGAAAGGTACGTTTAGCAAGAAATATTAAATTTTTAATTCACTAACTAAATGCTTTATTTATGCTTCCAACAGCGACGGAAGTAAAGTCTGCTCAACACCAGTTTCTTTATTTCCAAGTGAGACTTATTGCACAAATTTAAAAAATGTCTCTTCTCAAATGCAAAGTTATAAAACAGAATAAAAGTGAAAATTTATCGTTCCCGAAGTACGTCTCGTAATTGCCGAAGGAATATAATAACTTTTATTAAAGCGCTTTTCTCTACGTACATCAAACCCCGTAATGAATAAGTGCACATTCAACCTATAAATTTATAGCTCACAAACTCCAGCATCGTTCTCGAAACCTCACCCCGTGTATATACACACACACACACACATATATACATATCCAGCAGAAATCACCTCCGTAGATCTCCTCACGCACCCACTCACGAGCGCGCAGGAACCCCTCGTAACTCGCGGTCTCCTCGAATAATTGGCCGGCCGTTTACACACATCGTCCTCGGCGAGCGGCGGGGGCCCCCCTTTTACCTTCGTACCCCAGAGGTCCTAGAGCGTCGTCTTCCTTCGCGCCAAAAGTCAAGAAGACTCGGGGGCCCCTGCGGGCCTTCTCTCCCGCTTCTTCGCCGGGGCATTAACAATCTCTCTCTCTCTCTCTCTCTCTCTCTCTCTCTCCTCGCTCGGAGCACGCAGACGCCACATAATGGACCATCCGTGTACACGTTCTTGCATTCGCCTCTCGGGGCCCGTCGCTCGGGGCCAGTCAGTCCCAACTTCAAACGTACGCAAGAGAGCAGCGCGGATAATTGGGGATAATGCCGGGGTTTGCGTCGCCCCGAAACGTAATTGCAGCGAGAGAGAGAGAGAGAGAGAGAGAGAGGGAGACCGGGCCTCCCCCCACCTCCCCTCTCTCTTTTTCGGGGCCCCAGCGTTACTTGAGCTTTCGCAGAAACCGCCGATATATATAGCGAGCGCCTAATTCCTCGGTTTGTTTCGTGCGCTCTCTCTCTCACTCGCTCTCTGCCGTGTTATTACGCGCGTCTCTCTAGGCCCCTCCGGGCGGGCCCCCGATCGGGGCCCCGGCCGGCCTGCGCGCTCTCGAAAAAAGGCCCGCTTTTTGGAGGATCATCACGAAGGTCTAGGCGCGAGAATCGGCGCGACACACGTCTGCAGACGTTTCTTTCTTTCTTTATAAGCGGGGCTTCAAGGATGTTCAAGGTGTTTCTGTAGGATGAAACGTTTTCGGGCCGCTCCGAGAAAGAGTATGCTCCCTCGAATACAATGAAGGAGGGCTTGGTTCGGCGGTTTTTGCAGCCCGGGGGAACAAAGAGAGAGAGAGAGAGAGAGAGAGAGCACCTATGGCGGTCACTTTCGAGGGCGAACTAGGCGAGGAAAGAGTTTGCATAATGCGAGGAAGAATGAAGTTCGAAGATTTGAAGTTGTAACATCTTTATTTAGTAATTGCGCCAAACGAAGACTTCAAATTAACGAACACTGAAAAACCATAATAGCTTAATTTTTGTTTTCAACTTACATAGGATGCTTTGCAGTTTTTGTGTCAAGTCATTTGAACAACTAAATGGCAGGAAATCAAAGAATGGAAGTCAAATTTCTTCATCGTATCTTTCAAAGTGCAAATTAAGTGGCTACTTTGTTCATTCATTGTTACCCGATTAGAGAATGAAGTGGGGTTCTTTTTAAAGCGAGCCGACAAAAGCATGTTTATACAAGTGATTGATCGTTGCTATTCCCTCTATTCTTCACTCTACATATATTATTTGGACAATAGTTGTACGTAATATAGTTTAAGAAAGCTTCGAGCGAGGTTTTTACAAAATAATACCCTTCTGCCACTTTCACCTAGTTAAATTATTGAAAAGAGTATCAAAATATCCCATATGTCGTTGAAACGCATGAAAACGCGAATCGAATTATGCATGAAGCTTTACATATTGTTACAATATTTACCTCTCCGCGGCAGAAATCTTACAAGTCACGCCATCTGTTTACGAGTGGCAAGAACTCTCAGCCTCGCAGTTCTCCACAGTCTACCTGTACTGACTCTCGTACAATCTTTTTACTTTAAAAATTAATAAACGGTTCGAAAAAAAACAAACAAAATTTCCTAAAATTTTACAAATCTAATCGGACGATGAAAAATTGTTTTGATTCTTTCAATAAAATGTACATCTTACAATGCTCTATTAGTAATTATCATAAAAGACGCATTCTTCAACAAAAGGCAAAAACTTTTAGTTGAACATGATAAAGAAGTGAGCCTTCCCCGTCCTTGAAAGCAGCGAAAAGACGTCGAGGAAAGTGCGAAGTACAACATCAGCGGATTAAGTCAACATCGGCATTGTAATCCAGCTAAGTATCCTCTCGTCGGCAAGCGTGTAATTCGAAATTGTTTTAAAGCGCCCGGCGCGAATAGTCGGCTCATCGGTGCAGGCCCGAGAGAGCCGTATTATTTAGCTCCCTGGTGTGAATCGTAAAAGGATCAATTTTTCCGAGCCGCCGCCGCGATCTCTGTATTTAAAAGGATAATGCCGGGCCCGAAAAGCCGCGCATCAGCATATGTACCCCTGGAAACGCAACAAATTACACTACTTCGACGGTCGGGGGCCTTAATTACGCGACCATTAGCCTCCGCTCTCTCTCTCTCTCTCTCGCTTCCACGGTAGCAATCAGCCGCTTAGCTTTTACGCGCTCCGTTCCCTATTTAAACAATGGAGGCCCTCCGATTTCCCTGCTTTTTCAATTATATGTAAGCGCCGCGGCAAAAAAAAGCTCTCTCGGGCAACGAAGGTGCACACAGCTTTTTGAGGAAAGGGCCTTTGAAAATGGCGCGGTGGCATGGCTCGTCTGATAAATGTATATAATCGGGGATACGGAGGCGCGAATGGCTCTGTAATTCCGGGAAATTTACGGCGAGAACGTTTATCACTTGTAATGAACGATCGAGTGGACAAACGGTTTAATTAAATGTCAAACGCTTTAAGTGCTTAATGCAGGCTTTGCCCGAGCTGAACTTAATAACGTGTCGTTATTGCCCGCCGCTGAAATTTATATTCAAACTTTTAGCGCTAAAGACTGCTATGATTTTCGTTATTTTTTTTTTCTTTCTATTGTTCCTTCGTTTTGTGTAGCCGAGTATTATTATTCAATCATAATTTACGAATTATTTTAGATATTACGCAGGTTAGTAATTATATTGTAAGCTGGTTTTAACTTGGTCATCATTGATAATTCAAAACTGCATGTTTCAATACAATTGAAAAGTGAATGACGCTTTAAATTAAAAATTTTAGCTCACAAAAATGAAAACGAGTAAAATAATAAAGTATAAATTGTATAAATTAAAATTATATTTTAATAGAGGTTGCATTTTATTTATACAACATTGATATGTATTCTAAATAATGAAATAACAAAATTCTTTATTCCTTTTTAAAATTAATAATTGTATTTTCAAAATAATGTACCGTTTATTTCTACATAAAAACAAAGAAAAGAAGATAAAATATTCTGTATTACATCTAGAAACTATCTGATTTAACAGCGACTTTTGAGCAAATACAAATTGATAATTAATAGAAAAAAACTGACCACTCACCGACAACACAAAAATGTCAAATCCCAAATTAAAATAAAAAAAAAAACACCTCGAAAATACCCGTCACCCGAAATTTTCCCCTGCTCTCAAGCGGCCGAGCGGCGCACTCCGACACTTCAGCGTCCGTCGGCAGGCGAGCGGCGAGCTCGCGCTCTCGCGCCTAAACGAACGCATTACAAATTACCGGGCTATCAATTAGTCCGAGGACTTCCGGAACGAGTGGCGAGCGAGTGACCCCGCAGGAAACAAATTCGTCGGCAGAGGGGTTTTTGGCCATTAGACGTCGGTTTGTGGGCGGACGCGAAGAGGTGAGCCGCCGTCCGTCGGCCGGCGCGGAGTCGACTGCCGCCGGCGGATTTTCGATTTTCTCTGGGCTGGATTTCACGACGCACCTGTGGCCTGCTTTTGACTTTTGGGGGCTTGAGAGGGAAGGTTTCGAAGGAAAAATGAACTTTTTGAAAGAGAGTGATTTTGGGCGCTCGTTTTTCTGCAGTTATTTTAATAGGAAATGCAAAAATTGCGCTTTTCAAAGGATTTAATGGACTTCTGCTAAGGATATTTTAAATTTCAAAATGTTTTAGTTGAACATTTGTATAAGTACAGTAATTTATGGCGTTTAATTTTTATCGAGTGCAATTCGATGTATAAATATCACACCTTGTAATTTATTTTTGTTAGTTAATACTGTTATATCGCGCATTGAAACTTTACGTCAAAAACAAAATTAAAATTATTAGCACACTATTAAAAGAAATATATATTCAATTTTTATTAAAAGCTACATTCAAATATTAATTAAAACTTTAATTTTCATGTCTATAATTCTAGTCTCCATTTGAAATCTACTTTAATTCAAGTTTATTGAAGCTATGTTTGACATCTTCAGATAACTATCATGTTTACTCATCTTGATATACTAAAATATGAACTTTCTACCTCTACGACGATAATTAAAATTTAATGTTTTCTCCCAATACAAAATTCCTGGTTGCTGTTCTTTTTGAGAAACATTAAAGTCACGTTTATGGTGTACGCCAAGTGTGAAAAAATGATTTCACAGTATATACAATTGTACGAAACGTATAATTATTGTTGACACGCATAAATGTAGCTCTTGTATAGTAAAAATTACTTTCACTCTGAATTAAATAATTATTATTAATTTAATCCTTATAATGAGCAAGTATTTTCAAATTATTGTCATTTTTCTATAAACGTGCAATTTTTATGATCAAAGTTAATTTTCATGTTTACAGGTACTACTTAAGTATACTTCAAAATAATTTCAAACAAAAATAATACAAAACAACAAGTGAGAACTCTTAATTTTTCTTAAATACTACTACATAATATTTAAATAATACTCCGCATGAGTAATAATTGATCACTAATTAAAATTAAATGCTCCACATCTTCTCAATTTAGATTTAGAACTCTATTACAGTAAAGAAACGCTTCAGACAAAGTCATTCGAAAATATTGTAAACTCCATTTCTTTACAAAAGCACCTTTACTTTTCTACCTCTCGAAAAATACTGTCATTTTCCGCCATCTCGATAAACTATACCAACAACTTCAATCCCGGCTTCAAAATTCACTGCAAACCCCCGTGACTCGCGAAAGCAGCGCCGCGCGCAACTCGGTCCAGCTCGAAACCTCGAGCAAAGGACTCCCCGAGACACTCGGCACGAGCCTCGAAAATCCTCATAAATATCCGAATCCGTCACGATCTAATAACCGCCCTCGCAGAGAGAGACTCGGAAGTGCCGCGGCCAGGTCAGAGTTGGGCCCAGGCAGATGTCGGCCGCAGATCAGTCGGCGAATGTGATCCGCAGGCGCCGGCCTTGCGACACTATACGTTCCGACCTATGATTAAGGACGCATCTGCCGCGGCGAGAAAGAGACACTGTAATTAGCGGCGACCCGCTGCCGGCCGCCGGGTCACGAGCATCTGCCCTCTTTTTGTTTTTTTGGCTTGATATCGGCGTCGTTAGCGACGCGAGCCATATGTCTGTTTGTTTCTCTTATTGGAGTGGGTGATCGAAGGATCGGAGAGGTTTGCGGTTGAAAAGTCGTCCGAGCTGACTGACGGATATCGGGGGTTCGATTGGGATCGGGAGAGAGGGTTTTGCGAATTCTGCAGAGTATGAAAATTCATAAGGGCAGCTGCCGAGGGCGAAGGCTGAGAAAGGAGTTTGGTAGGAGTCACTGACCGGTGCTTCAGATAGTTATCGGTATTTTTTTCCTTTTTTTTTTAAACGGTGTGTGCATTTTTTTTTTTAAAGAACGTAAAATTTTTTTATAGACCTTTCGTTACTTAAAAAATTGAAAGAAAAAACGTTGAAAGTACGAGTTAAGTAAACAAAAACGTTAAATTTTCTCTTCATAATTAGATAACAAATTAGTTATTTGATCGATATTTACATTATTTCTAATAATTTCAATTTCTTTAATCCTTATAATCTGACCTGTTTTCTTGCGGCAACGACAAAAACAGTTTGAAAGTGTTAAATTCTATAATAATATTCTAGCTTATATTCTTTATTACCATTCCAATTGCACGAATAATTTATTACATCAATCCAAATAAAAATGCAGCATATCTTCCGGTTTAAATTTATCAATTTTCGAATATTATTCTCGTAAATCGCATCGAACACCCCAAAAAATTAGGGAACTCAATGTAAACTAACTTTTAATATACCCTAATAACAATTTAATCCATCAGCTCTATCTCCCATCTCTCCAGCTAACCCTTTCCCACCCCAACAAAACCAACTGTCCCAACATCCTCATCCTCGCACCCATCATCGATAACGCCGCAAAGCAGCAGCAGCAGCAGCAGCAGCAGCAGCAGCAACGGCAGCAGCATCGGAAGCAGCTTCCACCAGCCTCTAATTAGATAAGTCCCAAGTAGCCTTTTATGAAGCGATTAACGCGCAAGCAAGACTCCGGCTCGCGATCGAAATTTCGGGCCCGGGCCCCGATAACCAGCGACGGATTCTTATCTTCCCTTGCCCCGCGGGCGGCTCTCCGGATCCTCGAGAGAGAACCGGCCACGCCTCTCGTCCCCCTTCCCCCTCCCCCGTCACCCCCTCTCTCCGCGGCGTTATTTACCTCCGAAGCCCGGCAGCGAGGCGCATCGATAACTGCGCAGCCGCGCGATTTCGTGATCCGCTGGTTTTTTAGCCTCCAGGGGAGAGAGAGAGAGAGAGGCTAGGCGTGATGCACGAGCCGGACGGTGATCGAAGGTCGGATTAATTTTGTTCCCGAGCTGTTCCATGTAGCCCGATGGATGCGGGCGCAGAACGCTGGGGGACCTCTCGCGTGGGTAAGAGAAGTGGCGGAGCGTACGCGGGAGTGCATCGGGGGGGCCTGGTGTGAGAAAGAGATTCTCGGAGAGATTTCGCGAGGAATTTTTTAGATTTAGGGCTCGAAGGCTCCGTTTCTAGAATGCCGAGAATTATAAGGTCGGACGAATGGCTGGTGCATCAAAGGGAAGTTAATTCTTTAAATAAAATATTGAGGACTGGTTGAAGGAAGAAAAAAGACTCTTTTATGTTACTGCTATAGGATTTATGGATTCTCTGAGATGTATCAGTTTTCAGTACTTGAACGTAAATTAACTCTCAAATGAAGTTAACGACTAAAGAATGTTTAAAATAAACGGTAAATAATAAATAAAGGAAGTTTTTAATCAAGTTTAATGCAAAATTTTTTGCTTTTCTTTTCACGAAAATTCACGAATGCTCGAAAACTGTTTTAAACTCATATAAAAAAGAAATTTCTTCTACGAGCAGCAAAAATCCTCAGCGATTCCTCTCGCAAACCTTCCTAAATTCCCGATATTCCTCTAACTAATCACTCTCGAAGCAGGCATCAAGCCAACCTCCATCAGCCCTCGTATATCCCCCGCAGCCATTTCTCCGAGGAGCCGCGCGCATCCTCCCATCATCCGTCCCCAAAAAAAGCGGCCGCGCATCCTTATAGATACCGGCGGGCGATACGCAAGTGCGCAGCCGCCTGCGCCGCCGCCGCCGCCGCCGCCGCCGCCACCCCCGTAAACTGGCCGGCGCATAAATCCTCGCAGCGCGCGGCGGGGAGACAGTGATGTTCTTCTGGCCCGCAGCTACGAATATATCCCGAAAGGAGAGAAGAGCGCGGCGGCGTTACTTTTCAGCGCAGAGCGCGGCAGCCGTCAATTAAAATATACATCCGCCCAGCCGACTAAGAACTGCTCCCTACCGTTTGCGCCCAGGCCGTAGCCGCCACCGCCGCCAGGACGACGAGCCCGAGGGTGCAGGCGGAGGCGGTGCGCTGCTTTTCGATCCTCCGAGGGAGAGGGAGAGGTGTATTTCATTCGGGTAACGACGACCGTTTTTGCGAGTTGTCGCAGGAGATTAGTAGGCGCGCCCCGAGGAGGCTCCGCGCAGGCCGCGCCGGGGATAAGGCTGGAAACGCTCGGCTGTACGTCTGGGGATAAAAAATGCTGCGGCAACATTTGCATACGGTTATCTTGCGTATCTGGAGATTGGGATAAGAAGGTTTTGGTTGGGTAATAAGGTGACGCGTGATCGAAAGTACAGGATAAGCGCTTATAAAACGAATATAAGAAGATGTTAGAATGAAGGTCGAAAAAAGCCAGAAGAAAGATGTCGCTAAGAGTCTTTTTGATCAAACACTTTAGTATTTCATGACATATGTATCAAACGTTGAGTCCCCAGATGTACACCGAATGAAATGTATACCTGAATGTGAATGAAATTTTTGTTAAAATTGACAATTTAAAACAGTAGGCAAACTCTTGTAAGACAATTTTTATTCAAAGTATACATAATGTATCTGAAATAAATTGAGAGTATGAGTAAATTCTGAATCCTGCAGTAAATCTACATCTAGGAGAAAACTTCTTATTCTCTACCAAAAATCTCGTGTGGGATCCCATAATTCTTTTGTAGCCATTCGCGGTTGATACAGCAATACATCAAATTAAACTTCAAAATATAATTTACTTTTGAGTTCTGCTTATAACGCAATTACATACGCAAACAATTACATACCCCAGTCCAACATAAAGTGTTGGAATATTAATTATTAATGAACACTCCGTGATCTATAGACGAGTAACATATTTCCAAAGCCTGTATCAAAGGCTATAGGGTATTAAGGCAGAATTTTCCCACGAAGTAACAAGATTTTTAAGCACTTAAAAAAATGCTTGCAATCAACATAGTTTCATAAAGCATCTGAATGTCGTTGTCTGTCACCGCCGAAAATATCAAGACAGGGTGTAGCTCTGCTATGTATATTAAACATCACAAATCGTAGATTGGTAGAAAGGGTAGGTAGAAATATCCAACGATATATTTAAATTATATAAATACATTAATAACAAATTTTATAGTATATAAATTCTTTTGCTCTTTAGTGCCTTAGCATATAGAAAAAAATGTAAGGAAACTTGATGAAAGAAAAGAGATAACTAAGAAGAATTTTTGTAAATTCTGATGTACTTTATTAATCATTACCCAAAAGCAATACAACATGGATGTCTCTTCAAGAACTCCATCACAACTAAAATTTCACAAACAAAAAAGTAACACCAATTCTCACTCGAACAGCGCAAAGTTCAGCATTTTATAAAAAAAAAAAAAAAAAGGTGCAGTCACCTCGAAACCTCATTGTAAGCTCGCGAGAAAAATATTTTACGCTCACATTATTCAAATAATGAAATACAATGGCATTCAATTTTGCGCAGCGACGGTGCGGCGGTTACGTAAACTTATTCAATTCGAACACCGTATATAATTATATTCCTGACGTGCAACGGCAAGTGTCAACGTTCGTACGTGCATCAATCTCCGTGACCATATTATATATAGCTTTTGGTCGCTCATAGACAAACAGGTTGCGCGGAATTTTGTCACTTGCCCGTACCCACTTTCACTTACGTGCGTAAATCATGAGCCCGATCGTATTTTATGCTTTATTGCACCGCCGCGAACGTAAAGTACATACGCTGCAAGCGTTATTTTACAATTTTTATACGGAGAGACATTATGGCGGTAAAAATTGTAAATTATTAACGGATTTCATTCAAAAATATTTTGGTGAATATAGTAGCTCTTTAATTTAGAAAATAAAAGAAAGTGAATGAATGTTTTAACAATATTGTACAGGTAAATTTTTTTACTCTGCCACAAAAATCACCTATAAAATATCTTTGATTATTAATAATTAACTCTTTTTAAGCTACATCATAGGAGAAACATACAAAAAACACAACACTAAACGTAGACTTCACAAGCGGTTCTTCAAACTTTCCCAAGTACGGATAATCTCTTGCCTTTGACAATCCATCACTAAAACCACTGAATTTTACATCGGTCCTCGCAATTTTTACCAGAACCTCTCTCTCCGATTCCCCCGCGACACAGACACTTTTTCCCCCCCGAGAAAAAAAACTTTCCGCGCGTCGCACCCGAACGGCGGAGAGAGCACGTGGTTTTTCGGCTACGGCGCGCGCAACTGGCGCTCGAAAATGGCGCTTTCCAGGGCGAGAAAAGCCGCTCCGCGGAGAGAGCGGGGCAGGTGTAACGCGCAGCGACAGTAGGCTCCAACTGATCTCACATAACAACGGCCGATAAAATTGTTGCGTTTCCTCCAAAAATTATCCTCTTCTTTTCTTCGTCTCCTTTCTCTCTCTCTCTCTCTCTGCGGCGGCGGCGGCGGCGGAGCGCGCTTTTTTTGCAGCGTAAAAAGTACAAAATTGTGGTAATTTAGCCCCCACCAGGGGGCTTACTTCCAACCGGAGGAACGGGAGAGAGAGAGAGAGAAAGAGAGAGAGAGGAAGGACGAGGGGAAGGCTTGCGGTGCGCGCTAACGGCGCGGACAATTATGGTTCAATATAGCTGACGTTAATGGCAATAGCCGAGGAGGACGCTTCACGCGATAAGCGGAGGAGCGCTGCGATTTTAAAGCGCCGAGTGGTAAGAGGAGAGTTTCGCTGATGTAGGTTTACAGTTAAGAATTTCTCTTCTTTATTGATAAATATTCTTCGGTTTTAACGTCGAAATAAGAATTAACGGATTGTATAATAATTGTTCATCTCGATTTTAGTTGGAGAACTTTTATTTTTAAATTGAAAAACTGACTTATAACTATTAATTTCATTACAATCGACCCTTTACAGGTTTTCATTTTATTCTACACTTGAACGAAGCTTCCTATCTTGGCATAAGTATCAAAAAAAGTCTCTCAAAAGAGATTCGACGTCAGCGGCGAAAACTTTCTTTCGTGACTTTTGAAATTGAAACGTAAAGATGGAGTCGTCGGCGATTTTCGACCCCCGAGGCTGCATGACGTCAATTCTTTTCAGAAGCATCGGCTCAAAATTTACACTCACTTTCACCGCTCCCACTTCCCAACCAACTCGCAACCTGCACCGGCAAAGCGCAAAACCTTAAAAAAAGAACCCCGATGATCCTCGCCCGCGCATTTTCGAATCTCCCGCCTCGCCTCGCTCGAAGCCCTGCACGGTTGTAGTCGCCGCGTCCCTCGGGGGGGAGAGAGGGCGAGTGCGCAAACGGCGGAGGGGCACGCCATGAAATTAGTATAATCGCGATCAAAATTACCCGCGCGCTCTCTCGGCGGCGGGGCCCCGGTCTCAAATAGCCCGGCTCGGCCAGCCTCGTGTACGCCAATCGCGACGCCGCGCCCGTCTGCGGCAGCGGCCATCTTTTCTGCGCTCTTCTTAAATTGCCGCCGGAGTGGATTATCCGAGAGCCGAGGTGGTGCCGAGGGAGGGGGTGGATGAGCGTCGGTGACGCTGATCCTACTGCCTGTTGGTCTTCGGGGGTAGGGAGAGGGTACGCGATAAGCGGCGACTTTCGGGGGTGGGCTTGGGGGGTTTGGATTTAGGTTGACCAACAATATTTTGTTGGTTCGAGGGTGAATGCGAGGGGAAAGTTATATGTTTCGACTTGGCTGTTTAAAGCGGTCTTGCATCGGTGTGGATGGTGATTAAAAAGTTTTACATTTCGTGCAGTGTAGCGTTATGATGAATATACGCTTGCAACCGTAAACCGGTTAAAGAGTTCTTAGAATTTGCTTTCTCGCCGTGTCATTGACATTGCTTCTTTTCAGGTCTTTAAAGAAGCTTTAAAATCTCTATACTTTTACAGAGGCGATTCGAAGGCTGCTTATTACATTTAAAGAAACGAACGCTCGATTTCATGCCTTTACACAGATTTCTATACCTAAAGAAATGCCTTCGAATTCTCAACGCCGAAAATCTCCTTTCCCCGTTATTCTCTGCATGCTTTTCCCGTCGAAGAAACTGTAGCCGCACGTTCGCGGCTTCGATCGCAAACGCAGCGGCGGCGGCGGCGGCAGCGTCAATTCCGACTTTTCTCAAAAGGTGCACACCAGCAATTTAACAGTCGGAGAATTCCCCGACACCGCGCCCGGCCCCCCGATTCGAAATTTCCTTCTGCAGGCAGCATCGCTCGAAAAAAAACAGCAGCAGCAGAGAGAGAAAGAGAGAGAGAGAGAGCGACGGAAGGTCGCCGCTCGGCTTCTGTAGCTGGCGCACAGCGTATAATTATCCGCGAGCGAAATGCGCTTCATACACCCAGTCGATCGCCCGGGGGAGGGTCGACGCAGCTCCGGGTTGTCGCTCGCTGGTAGCAGCTCCGCCGCTCTCCCCCCCACCCCGTCATTACCGCTCGTTAATTACCGGAGAGCGAATTAGACACGAGGACTCCCGCAGGAGAGATGCAGAGCGATAAGGGATATTAATATCGGGCGCTTTTTCGGGAGCGCGAGGTTGCTTTTTGCTGTTTTCGGCTGGGTGGCGGTGCGAGCTTTAGTTTCGGGTTGAGTAATTAGGCGGCTTGTTTAATTAAGAAGAGTTCGTTTTGGGAGACGCGTGGCGTGTCGTACACGTTTTGGGAAGGTGGGCGTTGGTGACACGTGTTTAATTCGATTAAGTAGATCGTGTCCTTGTCCGGTAAGGCAAGTCTTTTACGCCTTCGACTGAAAATATCTTTTATATTATTTACTACTTCTCTTATACTTTTTCAATCTCGAAAATAGGCAGTCTGCCCAATCTAATTTTGCCGAGCTTGTTTTTATACATTCAACTCTGTAAAATAAAAAGATCAAGAATTGATTTACGCGCACCGAATACAAAAAGCACCTACCAGTACCCACTTACTAAAAACTCTGCCGCTTCACCGAGTATTCAATGCAAAAGTATTATAAAAATTCGGCCGAGCCGAAAAAGTCCCGGCAACAAAAAAAAAGCCCCCCGAGAAAACCTCTCGAGACGAAACCGCACGACGCGACTTCCCCTCCCCCTCCTGAAATCCATCATTTCGCAACAGTTTATCCAGTCTGCGGCATGACTCAGGCATCTCTCGCAGTTGCACGCGAGGCGGCACCTCCTCACCGCAGAAGCCGAAAGCCTAGGCCGAGGAGCCTCGGCGCGCGGAATATATCTGCGCGGCCGATTGAGAAAGAAAGAAAGACCGGAGGAGCGTAATTACAGGGGCCGGGCGACCGGGACGCGGTGGCTAGAGAGAGAGAGAGAGAGAGAGAGAATCCGGGAACGCGGCGCCAGCGGCGTGCGGAGAGCCCGCCTAATTCGTATTCGTGCCCCGGGTCGAGAGACCCGATCTCCCCCAGATAAAATGTCGGTCAGCCAGAACGGTAGTGAGGCGCCCCAAAGAGGAGAGATGCTGCGACTGTACGGCTGGAGGACGGATGTGCCCTGGAGACGGTTGGGAGCGGAGTGCTGCTGTGAATTTAACGATTCTTCGATTCTTATTGCTGGATTTTGCGTCTTTGCAAGGCTGCAACTTATTACACGTAGCGTGAGCTGCCACTTACCGAATTCCCGCACAATGACATATCAACGATCCGTTATTAAAATTGTCCAGCTGAAAAAGTACAGCTACACGCGCATTGACTTGCAAACCGCAGCGCGCGACGACCGAAATATTCCCCGCGACTTTACAGCGACTTCGATCGGAGGACTATCGTTCCCTTCCTCCGAGGCACCGCGGTTGCATTTTTTCTTTCCAGCGGACACGGCAGCGTGGCGTGCACTAAAAGTCCCTTTGTTTGGGCTTCGGAAAAAAGTCGCTTCTTTTTGAGCCGGTCTTCGTTGCCCCCGGGGCTACTCTTTTTCGCCCGGGCCTCTTCTCCTCGTTCCTCTCTCCCTCCCCTCCCCCTCCCCCCCGCGCGCGGATGACTAACTGCCTCCGTTCCCCGAAAAGCGCGTCTCCTCTCTCCCCTTTTTATGGCGAAAAAGAAGAGATTTGCTTTTAATTGCCGGTGCTAAGCCCTCGAAAGTTCGGTAATAACCGAGAAAAATTCTACGATCGCCGGCGACTTAGAGATACTTTTTATGCTGCCCTCTTTTTTTTTTCTTATTTCGAGGGCCTCTCGAGGGAGGCCGTTTTGCTGGGTCGATGCGGTTTCGAGGATTAATGTGTCTATGAAGGGTTGCCGAGCGGTTTTTAGATGATTTTCGGCAGTTTCGAAGCAATGTAACTTATACTAAATCAAGTTTTAGAAAGGTGTTTTTTAGCTTATTGTTTTAGTAAAAAAGTGCAATCAAAAATATAAGACAATCTTAGCTCGTGTAAGAAAAGAATCTTTTGTTAAAAAAACGTGAAACTGTGGAAACATATAATTTGAATATTTTCCTTAACAGTATTAAAAAATCGACTATTTAAAAACATTGCCAAAATTTGAAGCCATCATTTTCACCGACATTTTTCCCAAGTTGCTCAGCGGGAGCTTGAAAAATTAAAAAAGACTTTTCTTGCCCGAGCGAGCATTTTTATTGCACCTGCATCCTCGGCTCATCAATATTTTTCGACGCTATTCTAATTTCTCAAGTTCCCCTCCTCTCATTATACGGAGATACCGAATCGCGAATACATAATACATCAGCCGTGATAAATCTCCGATATCGCGATCGCACTTTGTTTATATCGTCCGGAGCGAATCTCTCTGGCGACGTTACGCGCGCCGGAGCCGTTTCTCAACGGCGGCGGCGAGTGAGTCAGGGCCCGCGCCGCCGCCGCCGCCGCTGCTTAACCGAGATTGCGGCAATTTATTATCGGAGGCTGCGCGCGCGCGCGCGCCTCGGCTTTTATTGTTCGCGACGAGTGCGCGTACTCGTCATTAACGAGCGGCCGATTTGTAATGTAGTTCGACATCGCCGCGCGCCGAGAGGATAATCCCGCGCGCGCGCAGCAACGATGCTTGCTTAACGGATGCGAGCGAGAGCACCGCTTTTACGATGTGGTTTTACATGCTTTATGGAGTTTCGAGGGCTTTTTTTTTAAATATTCGCTTTTTATTGGCCTCTCGAGTGGCTCCTTTATTATTTTACACCGGTTTATGGTATAAAGTGGGCTGGAAAAAAAATTTAGTGAGTGGCGAGAATGCGTAATGATTCGTTTAGGGAGTCTAATTAAAGCGTGTAACATGTTTATATTTACTCCTGCATCGCTGCGATACGCTTGAATTTTTCTTAAAATTTCTAAATTCTATGCTTTTCGATACTTCTCAATGCAAACGTATAAAACTAATACGTTGTCCAAGAATGCTGTAATACTATTTAACATTTTTTAATATATTATTAGCTCTACGCACAAATTCTTAATCTTCCTCAAGATATAAGCTCAGTTACCTCACCGCCTCTCCCGCAGTATACGATTATTAAAAAACTTACGAGCATCGAGATAGAGCCTAATTTAACGGCGCAGATTAAGTTTTCGACAAAAGGCAACGATGGGAAAAAAAAGGAAAGTGCGCGCGCGCGAGAGAATCCGCGTAATGCGCGCCGTTTAATGAGCTAATGAATGTGACTTTCCGATAAGCGCAGGACGCGGCAGATCTCGCCGAGATACTCGCGGGAAATATACGGCCCGCCGACACGAAGCGTCGGCAAACGAGTTTCGTCTCTAATTATATAAAAGGACGATTATCTAGCTCCTTGTAGGATATATAGAGTTTGAGCGCTGCGCATTGCAATGGAGAGGATCGGGAGGATCTGCGCGTCGATCGGGAAATAATTAAACCGCCTCTGCGCTGTGGACAGATTGTTTTAATGCATCTGCTCGTTGACTGTGTGGACAAAACATTAGGTAATTATTTATTTGGGTGTACGATCTAAACTTTTTAATCGTTCTTTTTGTTTATTTTGACAGATTTATAAACTTCGTTGTACTCCAATGTATACTATTAATAGCATTTCGCCTTAAAAAAATAAAAATATTTTAAGTGTAAAACCAGCGTTTATTTATACTTTGAACCAAAAACTTTTTCCGTCTTCATCAAAAGCACGTTATAATTACACCTCCAGCGCTCACTTCCCGAGTGATAGACACATCAAATCTCCAGGCCCAATATTACCGATAATGCACATCATCGGCGATAATTGCGCTTTTCCATTCGCGAAAAAAAAAAAAATTCCACAGCGCGCGGCAGCGATGATGCAGCTCCTCGCGGATGTACATACATAGTCGCGTGTGTTCGCATTGTGTAGTCGGGGGCCGATGTAACAAAGGAGTTACAGGCGAGCGTACACGAGTGCTCGCGTGCCGAGCGGAGAGCTGCTGCTGCTGCATGCCGCGCCGGTTTGTGTGCCGATCAAACGAGCGGTAAGGCTGAGAACAAACGCAATTATATTGCCCGCCTGAATTAATCGGCACGGACGGCTTTATAAAGGGAAAACTTTCGGCGTTCGCGCTTGATTTATCGCTCGCGGAATGTTTCCTTCGGGATTTCGGTAAATATTGGGGCTTTTGCGGTGAAAAAAATAATAGAGCTGGATTCGTACATGGAAATTTAACGGTTTCTTCTTAGGATCTGTGGATATATTGCGTCTTTACGCACGATTCTTCTAAGTTTTTCCGAGGTTACGTTAATAATTCATGTATAATTCATGTAAAGTTTATTCTGAATTTCGAATTCGGGCTTAGAAGCATAACAATCAGCCATAAAACCGGAACTTTTCGCAAGATTGAAAAAAAAGTAGCCATAAATCCTAAAGGCTATTAAACTACATAATAGCATTTTCTTTTATACATAGTCGTTCGCTTAAATTATAGTCCAGTTTTACCGGGCATTTTTTCAGCTTTTAATTATCATAATATAATCGCGATGAAATATCAAGGATCAATAGCCAAGAACACGGCGTTATTGCATGGTTTTATGCACACGAGTTAACAACGAGTCATGTATCGCTTTTTAAAGGCATTATACTTTCGCGGATTCGCCTATCAAAATTAAAATTTTAGTGCGCCTTTAATAAGGCCATTTCTTCATTACGTGAAAACTTTCCTATCCCAAATTTGCAGTATTTTAAGCAATTGTTTAAGATTTTCTCTTCGTTACGGATTCCATTTTAGACTGAAATTTCCATGATTCATATACATTTTTTACTACAATCAAAGATCTTTCTTCTCAAATCTCCAAAAAATCAAAAGTGTCAAACCCAATGAAAAAAGCTCGAAACAACGGCCCCATCAAAAAGCAATTAGCCTCGCCTCCTATCCGCGGAATCAAACTCTCATCATAACTCCCTCCGCAAGAAAAATCCTTCCAGAAAGAGAAGCGTCCCGATCCCGAGGCGAATTCCTGCAGCTCGCCATCGAGCATCAATCTAGCCGTGCGGTCAGAGGCCGGGCATCACGTCTCCCCCCCGAGGACTCCTCGCGTGCGCCTCGCGTTTGCTCCCTTTTACCAGCGCAAACAGCGCGCCGCTCACGCACGTATATACATAGGTTCACACGTCCGCGCGGGAGAGGATCGCTAATGCGAAATCGATGCCCCACGGGGCCCTTTTCGGGAAAACGCGCGGGATTTTCGGCGCGGAAAATCGTCGATGATTTATGGGGGGGGCGAAGCGAAGATCGGCGGAGGAGATTTTGGGAGCGACGCTTTGGGTTGACGATGATGGCCACAAAAGGCTCGTGGCGATAAGAGATTTGAAAGATTGCCGGTGAATTATCGTTAAAAAGATATTAGCTTTTGACTCGGAGCTGGTCAGCCGGTTTGTTTGGGCGTTAAACTGGATCTGATAAATCTGTATAGAGTATAAACCGTGCTTTCTAATATCCGAAAATAAGAAAATCAACCGATCGGGACTACTAGTGTTGCAATAGATGAAGGTACGGATATTAAATACAGCAAGTCTTCAATTAAAAGCACAATTTATTGGAAAATAAATATCGTGGCTGCGAAATTATCAGCCTTATAAGATTGATACTACAATCATTTACGATTTCAATGACTACTTTTTAACAATCGACGGCACTTTGTCAAATAAAATTGACAACTATAAAAACTCGAGAGTATAATACTCTCGCCAAGGTTACTCGCGAGAAATCATAAAAACTTCGAGAGCAAAGCTCGAAATCCAAAAAATCCCCGCCTTTCTAACGGACAATATTTACCGTCCTCTTAAACATAACCGGCGGCACATTTTATCAAGCCCGCGAAGTCCCATCAAGCTGCACATATATACCGCAACAAGATAAATCAAGCTCGAACGTCCGCGAAACCCTATCGGAAAAGAATTTACGAACCCGGCGTGAAAGTCGCCAAGTGGCCCGGCGGCCTGCGTGGCCTCGGCGCACGCCGTGCTCACATTGTGCCTCGATACTCCATTAAGGATAATTCATGCCCCCTCGCTATAAATTTCGCCTATGCGAAAGTGAAAGCGGGACTTCTGTGCTGCGGAGCTGTGCACTCGAGTGCAAATATATATATATATATATGTGTGTGTACGCGTATAAATTAGCCGGGCGAAAATCCGTCCCGCGGAGGAGAGCGCGGCTTAAAAACCGCGGAGAGTTATGGCCGAGAGGAGGCCTGGCTTTAGGCGAACTGACCGCGCGCAAAATCATTTCTTTGCCGTGTCCGAGATTTATTGCGCTTTCGGGATAAAAGTGCACGCGCGCGGAGAGAGTATGCGATTTTTGTTCGGGGGGAGTTTTAAGCGCCTGTTGCTTTACTTGATTAATCCGTTGGATTTAGCTTCGATCATAAATATTTTTTAGAATATTGATATTAGTTGTAGTATATTTTTTCAGTAAAATGTAATGCAGCTTAAAATTAAAGTTTATATAAAGACTGTAAGAAAAACTTGAGATGCTATTAAGTAAACCTCTCCTAATGTGAAAATATATCTTACAACAATCTCAACCATTCAACAAAAACAAAAGAATCCTTTCCTCGACAAATCCGCGCACCCCCTCTTCCTCCCCTCAGCCTTGCACGTTCCTCAGCCCGTTACCCCAGTAAGCCCTCGTTCTCCGCTCGAAAAAAGGCGGCCAGCTGAGAGCCGCCGCCGCCGCGCGCGTCCGCTCCTTCCAAGGATAATATTCTTACAGCCCCAGCAGCCTGCCTCAGCCGATAAGAGCAGCGCGGAACCGGGCGCCGTTAGCATATAAACTCGCCTTGGGACAAAACGGACGCCGCCGCGCTCGCGATGCGCGGCGCCGATAAGCCGACTCGGCGGCCGCGCGCGCTCAAGTCGTCGGGTGACAAAGGGCCGAGGCTACGCCCACGCGCGGGGCGTGCATATTAAAATACGGACCCCCCCCCCCCCCCCCCCCCCCGCC
>UCOM01002002.1:0-32100 GCA_900474385.1 Ormyrus pomaceus | reverse complement strand
AATTATTCAGTTTCATCAGTTCATACGAACTTACTAATATTATTGTTAATTGAACACACTCCCACATATATTCCCGCTAGAAATGCATTCAATTTGTATACAAATTTAACAAAAAAAGTATTGAAATCAATTTATGAATAGTCATATAAGATTGTTTTAAACGTACTTTAAGATACGCACTGAGGGACAAGCAGAAGAACTTTCCGGCTGTGAGTTTTAACGGAAATCTCGACCTCATCATGATAGGAATGATATTTTTGGAATATTTAGCCGGCAATCGGTACCAGCCGGAGCAATAAATCGAGTGAAAGAATGCCAAACTCTAGAAAGACATGTACGTTGAAAAGCATATATCTTCTTTTATCAATCGAGAGTCTCGGAGATGATTCGGATCTTACTTGTTCCGCAAGGATTTCGCTCGCGATGCAGTAAACAAACATGTGAATCATCAAATTCACTAAGGTTCCCCCCAAAGTGGCAATCTGCACCACCGGCGGACGTTCGCCTCCGACTCCTGCAGACTTTGAAAGACGTTGGTGAAAAAGTAACTCACCTCCTTTAATAGTAGCTTGCAAGTGTACTTACCTTAATAGCTCCGAATCCCAAGCAACAAATATTCAACGACAAGCAGACAACCTGTGCCAAAATCAACAGGTTAAATGAACTCTCTATCGCTGCGACGAATCTGTAAAAATGCGAATAAGTTTTCAACCCGACACTCGAGAACGACTTGTTGCAGAAAGTGCTCGATTATACCCGACTAGATGCTCGTGGGTGGCAACGAGTCGACGCAGCCTCGTCCTCAGTCCCCTCTCAGACTCCACCGAGGTGAGCCTGCTCATTCTATCCGCCAGAATCTCGCACTGACCGCTGGCGTGAAAGACCAGAGCCCCGAAAAAATTGTCCGGCACGGAGAAGGAGACGCCGACGAAGCTGCCGCCGACGAGCTGCGAGACATAGGTCAGCTCGAAGTTGGGCGAGACCGAGGTCTCGTACGGATAGTAGGTTTGCAGCGGCAGGAAGGGCCCTGAGCCCGAGTCGGTGATGTTGTTGATCAGGCGGATGTAGAGGCCGAAAATCGGCGAGGCGACGAAGCCCACGAAGCAGACGAACATTATGGCGTAGCCGCTGATGGTGAAGATCCGAGCTCGGCGGGCTTGGCGCCTCATCACCTCCTCCTCCCAGGGGGTCTTCGAGCGGCTCCAGTCGTCCCTCACCGAGTTTACGACTGGCCCAAGTACTGACTTGAACAAATTCTTTACAAATGCGGTCTACCTTACCTGATGTACGTGAAATACTACGTGCAGTTCACCTTCTCGGCTTTTCCAGAGGAGGAAGAGCTTGGCGGAGGAAGTGACGACGCCGCAACTCGTCGTCAAGTTGTCGACGACCAAAGGCAGGTGGCCAAAGACCTGAGAAAGCGCGTACATCTGCGGCAGTAGCAAGCCGAGCAGCATCCACAGCAGCATGAACGGAATGCGCAGATTGGTATTAGTTTTGCCGGTTGCATTATTGTTATTGGGCCAAACCCCGATTAACTTGAGGCTGAAGCGATTCAGCCCGAACGCCCATTGAAAATCTGGCGGGTAAATTGGTTTAAATGAGAAAACTCGTTGAGCTCTTGTAAATAATGAGTAAAAATTACCTCGTCGGAAGTCGGAAATTTTGCTCTCCATTCCAGTTTCTATATGTTTATCGCGCCGACATTCTCGATGAGCTAATAATGCGAGACGCAATGCGACGCGGAGAAAGAAAGGGGAATGAAAGGTATAGAGAACATTGGCGGGGATAGTCGATATACGTAAAAGTAAGAACCCATCGGTCAAAGCTTGGAAACTTTCAACATTATTATCTCCGGCAATTTCTTCGCCATTATTTATGCAGGAACGTCGCTGCGCGTCGCAGCTCTCGAAGCGCGAAATGTCAAGCGCTTTTCCTTATTTTAGTTGCTGCCGGCCAGCTGCCTTATTCACGTATCACTTTCCTCGTACTCGCTATCTTGCCGAAAAGTGTTTTTTTTTTTCAAAGTTTTAAAGGGACAAGGGGAAGGGATAATATGATCTGAGCACATGTAAGAAATATTTATTACGAATAATTTTTTTCAATTTCAATTTATTTATCCAATCACAATACAAATACCACTAAATAAGTAATTACATTTATGTCTTTTATAACTCAGAATCCCAAGCAATAAATATTTAAGGATAAACAAATATCTCGTATTAATACGTTGAAGGAAACTCTGGTGCCTCAAGAAACCTGGAAAAATGAAAGGTAATAAAATTAGAGCTCTAACATTCTTCTTGAAGAATCTCGGACTGGCCTGCACTGAGTCACTGACGCGAAAAGCAAGTGCTCGCTGCCAATCATCTGGATCAGTTACATTATTGAGTTATGTTAAAAACGTAAAAAAGTACATCCGCCTGATCGTGAAGATTCGAGCGCAGAGACGTTTTCAAATCATCCGGTCTACAATTACATACTTTTCATAACTGTGTATTCCTAGCTTTTTAAACAATTTTTTAAATATTAACTAATACATTTTATCATTTACTTATACTGATTTCAATTTATCAAGTTATATTGTCAGATAAAATTGTTTTTTTTTTTAAATTAATTGAAAATTACAAAAAATAAAACTCTAAAGATTGAGAATGAACGCACTGAATCTTCTATTAAATGTAACAAGCTCCCTCACCGTCAGTTAACAAGTCAATGTTCCAGCGAGACAGTTCATGGCTTCGAATCTCTTCATTACATCAAGCTTTTTTTTCATTCAGTCATCCGCTGCCACAACTACACAAGTACAGTATCGCCTATGATCACCTTCTTTAATAATTTTCCATTGAAATTGGACAGATAATTACGCAGTTTGAAGCGTCACTGCTGAATTTCTGTTGAAAGAAAGTTTATTAAAATACCTCTCTTGATTTCCATGGGGGTTCATTTAGCTAAGAATTTGACTAACTTATTCATCAAGTTATGTTTTCGTTTATGTCAAAATATATAAAAAAAAATCAGCTTTTTAAAAATTAAAGTAAACAAAAGTATTTAAATTATTTATACAAAAATAAGTTTAGATCTTTAACTCGTTATATAATGTAACGCCGCTCTTTATGTACTTATGTGTGTAACCCACCTCAATCGTAACAAAGTGCATCTAATGTCGCTCCAATTCCCACACCTGTTACCTATAATTACGTGCATGAATAAACATTTTATTGCATACAACAGTTTTAATAACATTAATTGCACGTTTACGTTCTTGAATGATTATATTTTATAACATATTAGTTTTCGACTTTTAAAAAATAATCATTTCAGCGCTATTATATATTTAAGGCTTCGGATAATCCGACAGTGACTCACCGCTTCAAAATTATACTCTAATCCGGAAAACCACATTTTACGATCGACTTCCTGTTTGGATATTTAAAAGCGATTTAACGACACACGTAAACAGTGTAAACTTTTAATTCTTTCGAATTTTTCTTAGCCAACGACTTTAATAATATGAATACACGAATAAAAAATTTCTTTTCATTCTAATTAGTTATATTATTTGAAAAAAGTTTGCGGTCGACCCGAGCGCATATTCGTTTGAAAAATATCATTCGTTCGATTCAAATGAATATATCATCCAGTTTTTATTCTCGCGTGAATCGCGTCACAAGTGTTCATCTTCAACAAAGGCATTTAATTGAAAAACAAAAAAACCCTGAATTATTTGTCGACAGGTGTTTTAGTCGTATTAAAAAAAGTCGCCTCGGAAAATTGAGCTAAAAATCGAGGAGCGAGCCGCTTGGCAGTTCGAAAGTCTATTGAAATAGAACAGAAGAGCTCTGCTTTCCACGTTGATTGAAGTTCCGCGGAGGTGCAGGCGCATGCATTATACGCTCTCGCGCAAGTACGTAGGTACTTACTCTCCCATCTGCCATAAATCGAGGGAGCGAGCAGCGAGATGCCTCGGCGAGGTCCGAAAAGCGCCTGCAGGTAGCGCCAACACCAACCTGTTCCTCTCTCCGGCCGCGGCGGATTATTCCGAATCGTCCGTACGTCAGAAGTATGCAACCGCGGCGGCGGTGTGAGAGCAGCGGCGCCGCGCCCCGACGTGCGTGATTACTCCTTCCGTCCAGTGCGCGCGTTCCTCTCTCGATTCTTGCCTCTGGGCTCGAGTGCCGAGCCAGCCCCCCGGAAGCCTCCGCAGTGCGACTTGCCCCGAGAGAGATTTTTACCTACTGTCCGCCCTGCCGACAAAGTGCCAGCCTTCGGACAGCAGCAAACACAGAGAGAAAATGTCGGCCGCGATGGCTACTCAACGCTGCCGCAGATTCGAAAGTCGGCTGCAGCGTCGATGTCCCGATGCCTCCGAACCTGCTTTATGACGAACTCCTGCCGCTGCCGAAGCACGCGGGAATCCGACTCGAGCGCTTTTGAGTAAGTACGCCGCCGAGGACGCCCTTCTGGAATGTGCCACTTGCTCTGCTTTTCTCTCTGCACCGCTTGATTCTCCCTTACCACCTCCCTTGCCTATCTCTCTCAGCGTAAACAACTTCCTCGCTGCGCGATTTACAAAACGCTTTTTCGTTCGACTAAACAAATGCACTTGGTGCCCTATTTTTTTGCGCAGTTTCTCCGCTACTGCGCGCTTTAAATTGCTAATAATTAGCTACATGCAGATTGGAATGTAAAGTGACAACTGTGAATGAAGCTTTTGAATTTGTTACTTTTGCTCTATACTTTGTATGACCTACATTGTTTATTATTTCATTATCTTTCTTATACAACAGCTACTACTTTCTCATGTTTTGCCGATAATGCAGTTTCATTTTTGTAAATATTAGATTAAGAGAGTTTCTCTTGTACTAACTAAAGCTATTTTATTTTTAGAACACAATTGACTCTCTCACAAGTTTAAATATAGAGTCTTTCACAATGTTTGCCAAAAAGAAGAAGAAACCACAAATTTCAACTCCAACAAATTTTGAACATCGAGTGCATACTGGTTTTGACAAGAGGGAAGGAAAGTTTGTTGGACTGCCATTACAATGGGCCTCGATTGTTGGAAACAATCAAATTTTGAAATCTACCAACAGGCCTCTTCCGCTAGTTGACCCAAGTGAAATAACTCCAACAGAAATTTTAGATTTGAAAACTATAGTTCGTGGCCACAATGACCCAAGAATCGTTAAATCATCGATCGGTGAGAAACCAGTGGAAAATAACTTGCCAAAAATGAGTAGTGTTGCCAGGTCAAATTCCTTAAGGTCCTCCAGCCCGCCAAGATTGAGAAAGGACTATAGAAATAACTCAAATCTCCCACCATCCGTTCCAGAAGGGCAGGAGATGATGACTAATCCTACTCCTACTCAAATGTATCCCAATTACAACAAAAGTCATGGCTTTGTTGATAAAATGAGGCAAAACTCACCAAATGTTGGACCCCCACCAAATTCTGGTCACAATATGATTCCGAATCTCCAGAATCTTAATCCTAATATGCAATCTTCACCAAACTTGCCACACATGAGCACAAATACACAAAATCTGTCAATGAACTTCCAGAATTTAAGTCCCATACCGAGTATGCAGACCCCAACTTCTAATTCCAATATCCCTCAAATCCCGCAAGATTATGATTTCCAAAGAATGAATCCAGGAATGACAATATCACCACCTCAGTATAATGGCAATATTCAACCATCCAAATTGGGTCCTTCAAGGGAACAACCAATGCCTCAAAACTTAATCATGCATAATATACAACCTAAAGTGTCACCTGTTGGCTCTATAGCTTCTCAGCGTCCTTTGAGTCAACTGAGTTCGCATAACGTTACCAAACATACGCAAAACTATGGAGCCATGGAAAATCCAAATTTCCATTCACACTTTCAAAAGCCTATTGAAAGCTCGCAATCTATGCATAATCTTTCAAAGGCTGGTGCCCTTTCAACAGTACCTGGAGTCAGCTCTACTCCAGATCAGAATCAGAATATGAAGAGTGCCATGTCTTCTGGTAATATTGCTGCAGCATCTGCTACTGCTGCTGCAAATAACTCTGGAAAACAAAATGCAGACCAGAGGCTGACTCATGAGCAATTCAGAGCAGCTTTACAGATGGTGGTATGTTTTTAAATGACTTTCTATCTTAAACAAATTTATAAATTACTTTATTAATAGACTTGAAAAATCACTTTATAAATAGCTAATAAAAATTAAGGCTTGTTTAAAGAGAAAATTTTGAGTTTGAAATTTTTTAAGTAAACTGTTTATGATTTTAGGTAAGTACTGGAGACCCTCGTGAAAATTTGGAAAACTTTTTGAAAATTGGCGAAGGCAGTACGGGAACGGTATGCATTGCTACTGACAAAACCACAAATCGTCAGGTAGCGGTGAAGAAAATGGATCTGCGAAAACAGCAACGGCGCGAGTTGCTTTTCAACGAAGTCGTAATCATGAGGGACTACCATCATCCAAATATTGTGGAAATGTATGACAGTTTCTTGGTGAACGACGAACTCTGGGTTGTGATGGAGTACCTGGAAGGTGGTGCTCTCACTGACATCGTGACGCATTCACGGATGGACGAGAGCCAAATCGCCACTGTTTGCCTGCAGTGCCTTAAACCCTTACAGTATCTGCATTCTCAAGGGGTTATACATAGAGACATCAAAACTGATTCAATTTTATTAACGGCCGACGGTCGAGTTAAATTATCAGATTTTGGATTCTGTGCACAAGTCTCACAAGAATTGCCTAAACGAAAATCGCTTGTGGGAACACCTTATTGGATGAGTCCAGAAGTTATTTCTAGGTAATTTTTCTCTTTTTCCTCGCTATATACGTATTTTGAGCTTAAGCATATTAGTCAAGAAAACTATAAATTATTTTTTTTAATTTAAAATTTAGGTTACCATACGGACCTGAAGTTGATATATGGTCCTTGGGTATTATGATTATTGAAATGGTTGATGGAGAGCCACCATTTTTCAATGAACCACCTTTACAAGCCATGAGGCGCATTCGAGATATGCCCCCACCGAAATTAAAAAATTCACATAAGGTAAATTATAATGTACCAAGTCGCAAGAAAACTTTTGTGTAAAAGTTCCTGAATGAAATTGAAAATTTTGTTTAGGTGAGTGCAAGACTGCAAAAATTCCTTGAGAAGATGTTGGTGCGTGATCCAGCACATCGAGCTACAGCTGCTCAGTTATTGGAGGATCCGTTCCTCATGCAGGCTCAGAGTCCCAGCATTTTGATTCCACTAATGCGGGGCTCGAGGCATACGAACTGTTAATAAATATAGGAGGCTCGTTTATTGAACCGGAAGAAAGCAGAGTTGAAATAAAAGAAGTATCACAGTGCAGTATTGGATTTGATAGCTTTCGAGCGAAACACAGAAGTAAATTCTTAGGTTGTTAGTATTCGGCTTGATACTTATAATGAAGCGTCTTCACGCCGAGAGCATGTGTAAAATTTTAAAAAACCTTCGACGTTTACTCACCGAAAGCACGTACTTAGTATTATAAAGTGCATCAATTTTGCTAGATTTTATTGAATGTTGTAGCGTCTAAACAAAAAAAAACCTATATCCAAGTGCCTTGACGGAGTAGGATTCCTTGATGAGGTGTATATATATATTATATATATTAACAAATATTGTTCAGAAGTATTGA
Source organism: Ormyrus pomaceus (assembly GCA_900474385.1). Classification (NCBI taxonomy): domain Eukaryota; kingdom Metazoa; phylum Arthropoda; class Insecta; order Hymenoptera; family Ormyridae; genus Ormyrus; species Ormyrus pomaceus. The sequence continues at coordinate 24,421 of UCOM01002002.1, read as the reverse complement.
AAGTTCAACCCAATCAATAGCGCGAATATCATATATTTGCTTCTTTTTTTATTTTTATACATTACATATTTTACTCGCCGAGCACGCCTCGAGTAGATGAGGTTTTCATAATTATTCTAATTATTAATGTTAAACTCATGTACAATACTTGAGGGTCATCATTCACCAAAGCCGATTTTCAAATCCTCTCACATTTATTAAATCTTATATTTTGTTGTTTATACTTTTCATTTATAGTCATTTACAATAGGCAGTTCATAAATATATACCTGACACTTGAATCAAGTTGAATCCATGCTTATTGATTAAACATCGAGTTGATAATAAAAATGTTTAATTATTGCTGGAATAACAAATGAATCTAATACGATCTATTAAAGACTTGACTTGACATTCCATTTAAAAAATGAATATGTGATATTTTATATTGGCAAACTTGAAAGTACAGAGATTGTGGTAAATATGATTTTTTATATACACTCGCACTGTTGAGAAATTTTACTGATGTAGACTTTATAAACATTTTTATGTAAATGGATTGTTGAATAATCGTAAAGGACTATAATTCCATGTTAAGGGACTGTAATCATGCTAGCGCTTGATCTTGCCGTGATCATTCGCCTTTAGGATCTAGCAATATTATTTTTTACATGCAAAGAATCACGACGATTCTATTTTCATTAATGTAAATCACATCACTTGTTTTGTAAAAGCGTTTTTAATCGACTAAGTTTAAATACTAGACTATTGATTTTTATTATTTTTTGTGCTATTGGAATCAAGTTACAAAAGTACAATGCGATGTCTTGTAAATAAATGCAAGCTGTAGGAAGAGAATAAAAAATGTACTCATTTTTTTTTAAATTTATTTTTACTTTGATTTAAAAAGAATCATACCATTATTTGAATGCTGCAAAATCTATAAATATTAGCGTGTACTCGACGAACGAGTGCTACCTTATATTCGTTTCTTAGATGCACTATCTCTATTGTAAGCATTTAAATAAAAATTGATTATTAAATCAAAATTTAATTATTTGGTTTTTCAATCTCAGATGAAATAAAATATTCATTCTGCATATAAAAATAAACTGTATAGAATTTTTAAATAAAATTGAGATGTATTAAAGTTGCACTTGTAAAGAAATATAATGAAAGGTTTAACATTGCAAAAAATTTAGAACAAAAACAGTAAGCACTTTACTTTAAATTAAACTCTTATTTGAAAATTGTCCGAAGGTGGATTCTTTCACTAGAAATGAATAGTAATGTATTAAATGAAAATGATTTTAATCGCATTTATTCTGCTGTAAAAAAAGACTGTAAGGATGATTTAAAACTGTTTAAGCGATATTATTATTGAATAAATTATTTGAAACGAATGTTTTTTACTCTTTTAGTTTTAAAATATCGTTCGCGTCTGATTATCAACAAAGAATTGAAAGCAAGTGGAAAATCACCAGGGGAGAGAGAAGAGGATTTTTTCGAGAAATTCAGCAAAGGAAAAGTTTATACAGATACGAATTAGCCTTTATTTACTGGACGAGCAAAACAATTTGATCAAGCGTCGGCGCGAGGAGAAATTTTTCTCATCTCGGTCGATCAGATCGAAAACTTTCCACGTCGGTAGTTGTGGGATCGGGGCGCTGGCGTCAGTGCCCCGGCGCCCCGCGAATTCCGACTATTCCGAGGTGTCTGGACTCTGCACTCTCGAATACATTGCGGTCGAAGGTCAATCTCGTTTGTAACAAAAAATGTGCGCCAACCGACACGACGAGAACTGTATACCGGCCTCTGCTGTGGACGGCGCGTACGCCTCGTAAAAAAAGAAAATGACACGCGCCGAGCGATTCTTGCATAATCAGATATTAACTTTCATCGATTCTTTCTTGCGCGCGTCGCTCGATGCGCTTTGCTTTTGAAAGAAAAATCTATAGATTTTTGCATTGTTGTTAAAAAAAAAAAATTAGTTTATTAGAATATAATCGTTGCTTTGTCGGGTGAAAAAGCGTTTCGTCAATTTTTGCCTTTACTCCGCTATTTATATAAGGCAATGCGAACCTTGTAATTTTTATTTCTTTTGGCTTCATTTTTGCGCTATTTTTTAGACCGAACAAACTGGCACTTAACAGACGGGAAAGTCAAGGAAAACGACTTATTATCGGCGATAAAAAAAAAAGCCCGGCGCATTCGCGCAGAAACGCGTACATGTCGAATAAAACTGAATGGAAGTTAATAACATTTGAAGGCAGTAAAAACAAATGAATTAATTTAACTAAAAATATACCTCGGAAATATGCATCTCGCGTAATCGCCGAGAACTGTTTCGTCATCTTCGCTGGGGGCCCGGAATCTCCTAGAAAAGGAAAGTACGAAAAAGAACGGGCTTTCAAAAATCGGGCCAAAAGGGTTCGAAAAAAAAAGTCCATCGGTCGTTTCTAACAAGTTTTTTTTATTTTTCCTCGTCACGAGACACGGACAAATTGCAGAATATATCTCGGCAGTCGGAAGTAGCGGTAGAAATGGAAAGGCCGGCTGGCGGCTTCGGGGGGGCACGTCATCGGTGCCTGTTACCATGCGGCGACGTTCGCCACGCGCCGATTGGCCGCCGCGGCCGACGAGCCTCTCGGCCTGACCTTCGCATACCGTGTACGAGGCGCACTGCCGCATGATGCAAAACTGCCCGGCTCTTGCCGACCCTTGCTCTCTCTCTCTCTCTCTATCTCTCTCGAGTTGTCGTTCTCTATAACGTTCTCTCCTCGCGAGCTGGCTCCCCAAAATAATTGGACCATCATCCCCTTTGGCGAACGAACTTTTGCCTGTCGGCTCTCGCTTTTTGCGTGTCGACGATAAGGCTGCGTCAGCTTGGCGTCGGTCGATTTTGCGAAACCGAGCGCGCGAACGGTGTGTCGAAAAGTGTTCCGCGGCGAAAAAAAAAGGAAGGAACAACGAAGGAGCACACAGACTACGTGCCGAGGCTCATGTACTGCAGGCTGGTTTAGTCGAGTTCCGAGAACTCGTCCACCCGTCAAGAGGGGCGCACACAAAAGAGAATCTCGTCATTCGATTTGGTCCTGTGTGAAAGTACGCGCGCGACGCGTTTCTCCGCTCAATTCCGTAAAGACGCAAGCAAGCTCTTAACGAATATATAGTTTTCGAACTCGCGCCCGATACGACACAGAGGAAGATTAGGCGCAGCGGATGTTAACAGCCCCCTAATGACTCACTCTCAGCCTCGCCGAGGAAAGAAAGTGGCGTCGCTTTGGCGCCCGGCGCTCCGCCTCTAATTGGCCCGATCTGCGCAGAGGCACGATATTTTTCAATAAAAGCTCCGACGAGTCGAGAGCGGCGTATTCCACGTGCGCGCGCGTCACGAGCGCCGCGATGATTGCTCTAGGGATCGTCTCTCTCTCTCTCTCTCTCTCTCGCGAAAAACAGCGGAATTCGAGAGACAGAGAAAGAGAGAGAGAAGCATGAGCCAGCACATCGTGAACTCGGGGGCCTGCACTTGCGTAACCCCGAGAGGCACATCGCCGAGAGGGACGAGCCGGACGAGCCTCCAAGCACGTAAGAGAGCGTCGAAAATAGACGCGCTGCTTCACTCCTGAAATCGGGTTATTAGACGCCATCCGCTCGCCTCGGAGGAACAATTAAACGGGGCAATTTTTCCTTTTGATTCCGCGAACCAAAGTCAAAGAAGTTAATCGACGCGCTTCCCTCCTCCTCCCGGCGGATTGACGTCAACAAATTGTAAAATCTCGCGAGATCAATCCGCGCGTCGAACGCTGAGAGAGAGACGTATATATCTGCGCGTCTTATTTCTTTTTATTCCTCGAAATTACCCAGGCCGAGCTCCTCGGCGATCGGGTAATTTGTGCCCCCGTCCGACGATTGATTACAAATTGTGCGCGATCGCGGTTTAATGACGCAGCGCGCGGATCGCCGAGCGGATCGAGTCACGCAAACTAGATGTAAATTCTTCGGCTTGATGTATTTGTCATTGCGGGATTGAAAGCCGGCACTCGTGCTTTCTTTTTGAGGAATAAACATTTCTCGCTACTTTCCACCGGCCGCCGTGCTCCGATTATCTATTGTTTCGTCATATTAGAAAACGTTCCTTCCGACAATTTGATATTAGATAAGATTTCAAATATAAGACGGTATGAGTAATATAGTTCTCGCCAGCCGTGGGTTTCTTTGAAAACTTCGGCAGAATCGGAGGCGAGCGAAAAATCCGGCGTACATCCAAAGTTCATCGGTTCCAAAGTCCATCCTGACGCAAGATCCGCGACACATCTCTCTCGCCGCCGACGTCATTGGGATTCCAGTGCTCGTTTAAAAGTATATTTAAACGGCGGTTGCTTGGCTCGGAATCGAGGCGGAGGAAGGCTCGTCGCCTTTCTAGCTCGCGATTGGCGGAGAGGAAGGCGAGCCTCCAGAGCCGCCGAGAGCCGAGTGAAACGACCGCACACGCATCTTTTTTTTTTTTTTTTTCATTGTACGTCCCTCGCGCGCCGAGCTTTCCTTCGACTCGTTGACTTGTAATTTGTGCTATAAGAAAAAAATTTTTTTTTTCTTTTGCGCGTAAACTGTTTAGCGAACGCGGGATTGTTAAGTGGGTTGAGTTTCTTAAACTGTTTATTAAATGCGAGGTTATTAAGGGTATTGCTCAAGATTGGGCAAACGTCAGAGGCTCGGTTCTTCGGTCGATTTTTCGTTCGAAACGAGGATCGATCGTTTTTGTTTCAATTTAGCGTCGAGTTTTTGCAATGAAAACGAAAAGCCAGTTTTATCAGTAACGTTTAATCAAGTTCATAAAATTGGAAAAACGATAGATAAAACCAGAAGCATGACTTGTCATCATTATAATACGTAATAACGCAATAAAACTTTTTACACCTGAACCATAAAGGTAAAAATATGAATCGATAAAATGCAAATCCATTCGATTTGATGTTGAAAGTCTATTTTTCCTGCGGAATTTTCTGCAATTAATATTTATTAATAGAGATGGATAGGAAAGTAATCTTACGTAACACGAAATCAAATATTCTCGTTCAAGATATTCTGAACGCTGCACACGTCAATGTCTAGTTAATGTACAAGTTTTTCTGAGGCTCATTTTCAATTTAAATTCGGAAGCCAAAAGAAAAACTCGATCTGACGTTTTTGCTTCTCCTTTCCGCTCCTAATACATTTTAGTTCGCTCGACAGTTTAACGCTTCGGAAATAATCAAATCTTTGACGGAAAATATAGCAATTTTTATTAAAAACCAATCGTTACCTAAGGCTTATACACAATAGAAAAAAAAAAGATCCTTAATCGTAAATGCAGAGAATATAACTTTAAATTCCTATTCTATTTGCCCATCCGCTGAATGGACCACTCTTGCTGGCAGAGGGGACATCGATTGTTCTGCTTGACCCAAAGTGACATGCAGCAGTAGTGAAAGGAGTGATTGCACTCGCCCCAGACGACGACGCAGTCCTGCTTCCCGTAGAAATCCTTTTTACTCTCCGCCTGGCAGCGTAGGCAGGCGTCTGAAAGCAAAAATTTGAAATTGTATGAGATATAGACTGTAATAATTTTGAAATAAATATCGACCGCAGATATATAAACATGTATGAAAGCAGATATAAAAATTGTTTTCCTTGTTTCAGTCCAAAAACGACCAGTGTTCGATTAGGGGGGAATATGTGCGCGGATCTGCGATGTGCAATCGAATGTTTTCGTAAATAAAACGTTCGAAAACGAAGCGCGAGCGTGCCCGATAGCGGCTCGCCGTCATCGGGCAGCTGTATAAAACCGCTAAGCGTGCGTCGAGTCCAGCTGTAACACTCGAGAGCCGAGCGGAGAGCTGGGTTATGCAGGTAAATAAGATGCCTCGGTATAGACAGCCGCGAGGAATCTCCCGACAAAGTCGCGAGCGGCATGACGAAATTAAAGGTACATATTGGCTCGAACGATCGGTCAGAGAGTAGCGAAGGAAAAAGCAGTGTAATAAGTATACAAAGTAGGTCTAAAAATGAGAGGAGGAAAGTATATAATTAATATTCGGTCGATTATTATTTGGACGTCAACGTGCGCCGGCGGTTTTGGCGAGATGTCACGTATTGGCCGGGGCTTTTGTTTCCGCGCGTGAGATGCGCCGCGGATACTGACGCACGAAGCGGTCCGAGGAGGTCTCCGATACAACGGCATGGCATTTTATCGACTCGGCTGTACGTGAGGCCAAATGTCCTAGATTCCCCGCGGCGCGCCTCCTCTTGTTAGAGGCGAATTCGTCAACAGTGCGCATCGCTACGATATTAAACAACAAAATTCCCTCCTTGATTATTTCGGCCTCGGAAGGAGGATTCGTCCGCTCGCGCGATGCGGATTCGCCGGGATTATTCTAGTTTTTTTTCGCGCGGCAACGTGTGTGATCGCGCCCCAATTCAAATGCGGATCGAGCGGCAATCGCACGACGATGACGGCTGCGCTCTCACGTGGATGCCGCGGAAAAAAAATCATTTGAAATGTCGTACGATCGCGCGTTAATAATCTCCCGGGGGTTCAGCCGCATAATCATCTGCATAATCAGCGGGAGCGACGGAGAGAGAGAAAAAAAAGACACCGAGCACGTTGCGCACACGCTCCTCTCCAAGTACCGCGCAATTAAAGAATTTTTCTCTCCGATCCGCGATAAAGATCGACGGCGCGGCGATAAGGGATTTTTGCCACTTTCTTCCGGTAATTGTGGATGCTTTGTAATGTATACGCCGTCTGATTTGTCCTTTCGACGAGTCCGCGATTCGATAAATTAGACGGAGCTCGATCCCCCGTGGACTTAATACCGCGCGTCCAATAAAAAAAAACTGATAAATCTTTCGAAATGTCAACGATTTAAAACGGCAATAATTCGATCGATTCGACGTCGATCGCCGACTGGACGACGACTGGGAGCGTATATTCGCCGAGTAGTATTCCACTGTCCGTTTCATTACTTTATTATGCGCTATTCCATTGTTAACAATATGCGTCCTATATCTATACGGGGTGGCAACCAGACACCGTCCTTCTGCTCTTTCAATCGAGTCCGGGAGCGTAATAAATTCGCGGCGGCCTTTCACCACTCATCCCCGAGATTATACACTTCTTAATCTCGAATCAAAAACAATTCGGAGGATGCTATAATTACCGAGTGTTTATAGCAACGTCTGTCGCGATTTCTCGCGAAGCGGTAATTCGAGTCCTCCTCCGATTGGGGCCCCCGGCGGCCGAAGCCGCGGCGGAAAAAGTTCCACAGTCCGGCTTTAAAGAGAGCCAATTTATAAGAGAGCAAAAGCCAAGAGAGTCGTTTCGAGTGATTTGAGCCGCCGCCGACGACTCCCGGGGGGAGCAGAGCAGCCCGCGACGTGCCCCCCATCGATGTATATTGCCAATTGATCGAGCAAAATGTTGTACTGTCCGCGCGAGTTTATTTCCACGTCCAAATACTTCTCGATTCTTCCACTCGATTAAATCGTCTGGCTCGTCTGGCGATCGGGAGGATATAATTGCTTTTTAAAGGCTAAGTAGCTTCGACTAATTCGTGTGTGTAAAAAGCGTGGAAATGTTAGTTTTCCTCTTGTATTGTAATACCGATTCGTCGAGATTTGTCGTTAACGCTTCGCTAATAATCTCTCATTTGAACGAAGAAATGAAAATGTTTTTTCAAGCCTGCATAAAAAAAATACAGTTTCTTTTTGTTTGTCTTGTTGTTTGTCGTCAGGCCAAAATTAGTAATAAACAACCGCGTAATATCCAAGGCTTTTTTCATTTTATAGCGGCGCGAAGAAAAATACTGAGAAAATCGCGATGTAAAGTAAGATTTTTCTAGATCCGTCGCGTTAAGGTTTAGTATCGCGACAAATCGCGACAAATCGTATATACACGAAGGGGACTGTATATGTGTGCACGTAGCGGCGAGTGTCTTGCCACTCATTTGATACGGCGTTTCTTCTTTCTTTTTTTTCTCTCGTCTTTCTCCAACTCATCAAACATATTGCTTGATTGTCAGATTGTCCGGCCAGCCTTAATCGTCCAGAAGCTTCTTGTCGCGTTCGTTCTCCTTTTTTTCTTCCTCAGTACAACTACATTATCTACTTTTTTACATCTTCGTTTACGCAGATCATCATTGCTCGAAATAACGAAAGTAATCGTTCGAGCGAAAGTGGTAGATCAGTAAACCACACCTCGGAACAGCGAATCTCCCAACTCGCAACCGCGATCCCAATGGTGCTCTAATCGATCGAAACATCGACAAAAAAATTCTTCAGCCCCGCGCCGAGAGAGGAGAGACTCCGTAGCGCCGGGCTGAGTCACGCTCTCTCGTCGTCGCGTGTCGGAGAGTCGCGCGGTGCGCGTACAAAAATAGCGGCGATCGGCCACTGAAATAAACCCAGGTGATGCGCCCGCTTTCGCGAACTTGATGGAACGAGGAGATATTCGGCGCGTCGTCTCGTTCTCCTCTCGGTGCGCTCGATCAATCGCTCGATTTTCTCGAGCGCGACACAACTCCGTCCATTGTGTGCGGCTCTGTATACCTGCCTCGAGAGAGGCCGACATTGTTTATTGTTTTAAAGAGCGCTTACGTCCTTTACCGTGATATACAATGAATATTCTCGAGTTTCAGCCGTGCAGCGGCGAACGCTGGTGTTTACCTGATTATACCGCGAGGTGGTCTTTTTCCACGCGCTGTCTTTTCCTTTTCTTTAAAACTGTATTCGCTCGCGAGTTCCGATGTGCTTTAACGTTTTTTTATAAAGATGTATTGCGGACGCTCGAAACCGGTTGAGCTTCGGTTGTGTCGAGTCTTTTCGAGTAATGCTTAATAGTTGGCGATAAATCACATTTGTCTTGGATTGTTAAAAGGCTTTAAATTCTACTTCGAGCGTTTCTTCCCGCCGAGAGAAAATATTTACCTTGTCAAATTTTGCAAAAACAATTGTCGCGGTTATCTTTTTTTTTTAAACGAGACGTTTACGTGTTTTACTTCCGTTGCAACGTAAGCCCCACAATCTCGCTTGTTCTTCCCCCCTCGTTTCTTGCTCGAATCTGGCGTTAAATATAAGAAGGTACATAATTTCTCGGTTTGGTAAGACACAGGCATTGATCGATCAATGAGACATCTATATCAATGACCTTGCGAATTACGACCAGCAGAGACCCGATAAATTTTCGAGCTAATATAAAAACCGGTTTGCGCGATTTTTCGGCCGAACGAGGATTGCGAACTTTTACTGTATAACGTCTGGCGTATCGTTTATTTTAATTATCTCGCGGGGGCCAATAAAGCCCGATTATAATATATCTCGCGTAAATGGATTTAAAATTGGTATTTAAACGACGCGCAGATCGAAAATTGAGTCCGAGACGTAAAACCGTACAGACATTGTGTAGCTCTTAATTAACGGGAGAATAAACAACTCAAATGTAATCGGATGTGGCGTGGTTTTTTTTTCTAATTGATCACGCCATTCGGTCAATGTAGCAAGCTAATAAGAGCGAGCCTCGACGCGAGTAATAACGTACCGGCGATCGGCGGCTCGATTATTTCAGCGAAAAATTCTCCTCAAAAATGAGCGGTAATTTGCGAGTTGTAGCGAAAAAGAAAAAAATGACAAGAATCAACCGACTTGGGGAAAAACCAAGCAAAAGAAAGAAGCAATTAACCGCGAGAGAGAGAGAGAGAGAGAAAGAGCACAAGGCCCGTCTCTGTGCTCCTCTCCGCGGCGGGAAGAGAGGAGAGATATCACCCAGAAGCTTAGCTCGCACGTGTGCACCGATAGATAAAAAAGTACAGAGAGCAGAGCGGCATCGGCGGGCGCGCAAAGTCAGGGTCGTAGAAAATTAGTGCGCGCGCACAGAGGACACAGAGAGAAGCGCTCGCGCTCGCGCACGTGAGACGATTCCACTGCGCCGGGCGGACGGGCGCACAATCGTCTTCCTTCTTCGGGGATTTCAAGTTCACGGCTCGCCGTCGTGCCGAGAGGAGAGAGAGAGAGAGAGATTGCTCGGTTTTCGAAAAAAAGAGGCGATTTTTAGAGAGAGAGAGAGGAGCGTGATGCCGGTGTCAATCGGGCCTAGAAAGTTCCCCTTCGCGGAACGGCGGCTCTTTGCTCTTCTAATGCGAGTCATGCAGAAAGGCTTAGGTTACGCTCGGGGAAGCGCCTCTGCGTATATAGCTATATGCACCGTTCGAACGTATGCTCGTCGTTCTCCTTTGCCACGCGCCGAAGTTTTCATCTCTCTCGCGACAAAGGAGCGATCTGAAAATTCGTGCTGACGGGCGCTCCCGATAAAACGTTGTACGTGAACTTTGTATAGACAGCGATTACGTTTCCGTAATTTTCTTATCGGCGCGCATTAACAGCCGAGACAATAATTGCCGACTTTTCGTATTTCTTTGTCGCAATCGTAAAACACAACGGCGGCCTAATCTCGCGAGGCAATCGGTATACCACCAGCGAAGAGGCTACTGTAATTCATCAATCCGATAAGCCGGACGATAAATCGAATAACTGAAAGGGCCGCGGGAGCCTCTGGAAGCTTCCTAGGTGCCTCGAGTCTGCGCGAGCCACCCCCCGATCAGCTGAGCATGCGCGACCTCTTCCAGCCGGGAGGCAGGTATACGCCAGCGGCCGAGGGCTGACAATGGCCGAAACTGGCCGCCGAGCCAGAGATCGGAAAGGAGACGCGAGGAGACGCGGTGTGCGTGCTGCCGTCGGGAGGAGCAGAGGAGCCGCGGCTCTCGGGAGGCTCTCGGGAGTCCCTCCCTACCACCGCTCCTCGGTCCGCCGTCGGCGGGCGCACGGCGCTTTTACGGGTAGGCGGTGCCAGGCAGGCCGAGCTGCACGCTTACGTATAAAAGACAAGAGCCGGCCGGCCGCGATCTGATTAGCGAGCGCGCGAACGGACAGCGCACACCTCACACGCACATTACACGATATACATCGCGCTCTCTACGCGGTTTGTTTGTTTTCCTTTTTTTCGACGGTGTGCAATATAAAGCAGTATAGCAGCAGCAGCAGCAGCGCAGCAGTCGAGCGGTTTGAAAAAGAGCGGGAAGTAGTGCGGCCGGTATATACAATAATTTCGCGTGTGTGCAACAGCACGAGAAACCAGCAGACTTTGCCCTCCCCCGCGGAGAGCTGTATCCCGCCGACAGTTGGCGCTCCGGCCTCAGACGGAAAAGAGACACACAGACACCTCGGTTATATAGGCACCGAGGAGAGGTGTAGACCCCCAGCCCACTGTCACAACAGAGCCACGTGCAGAGAGAGAGAGAGAGACAGCTCTCTGTCGGTCGAAGCCAGCATGTCGTCCTCGCAGAACAGGAGGCAGATGATGCAGCCATGGCCCCTCTGCCTCATCTCCCTCGGCAAGTCCAAGGTAAGCTCGAAGAGACGCACCTCCGCGCGTCTCCTGGACTTTCACGCGGCCTCTCGAAAGTTCGACGCGACGAGCCTACCTGTTTTGCCCCCTGCCCGCAGCGGCAGAGAGAGAGAGTCACCTCTTCTTCCATATATCGTTCCCAATATATTTATTTAATTGACCGACGAGGAACGGGTGTTTGTCAATATTCGGCTTCCTGTTTTCCTTTAGCGTTCGGCGAGCGATGCCCCCCTCGCTTTTTCCTCGTTCGATTGTCTTCAGCAGCCGATCGACGCTCGAGGCTTCTTTATATTGTAAAACTCGGCGAAAAGGAGAGACGCAGCGAGCGAGCGAATGATTTCTCGGCTTTGCGAAAAAAGGCTAAATAAAGAAATGGCTAAAAACAGGTTCGCCGCGCACAACTCGAGAAAACTTACGACGGCCCGCGACGATGGAACGGAAAATTTTTAAACGCCATCGGAAAATTTTGCCTCCCGACACAGGGGGAGGGAAGCGCGCGGGGGAGAACTCGTTTCGAGACCGCGATATACAACAACTCTTCCCCTTCGACCGATGCACTTTCCTCCGTCGATTGCTCGCGGAAAGACCGACCGAAATTTTTGCCGAGCCGCGATAAATAACAGCGCGAAGGAGAGAGACTCGTTTCCGCGCGGCGTGCCGTTATTAATAGCCGAGACGCATTTCCAAAGCAAACAGATTCAAAAATCCTAATTTGAATGTCAAAAAAATTCCCAATTGTAATTGCGGCTTCTTAAAATAGATGTTATCGCGCGGCGCCGAGATAAGGCAGCGGCGATTGTATATTAAAAATGAAAAATCGATCGATTTCGTAACGATTACGATGCTTGCAGCGTCGTCGGGTCGTCGAGCGGTACAAATGTTAGCCGCCGTCTAGCCCGAAAGATATTCCCCGCGATGTAAATATAAACACAGAAACCGGCCTTATCGCTAATGGTCTCGTGGCTCTTTGCGCGTTCGCTGGCAGCGGCTGTTTGATCAATCGATATATGCACACTTTCACGCGTCAGAGCCGAACCGCGGCGCGTCGCGATAAGCAGTGCAAAGAAAAAAAAAAAAGCGCCGGCGAAAGAGCCGGAGCATTCGAGGATCGGATCGCGTTCGAGAAAGAGAGAGAGAGATCCACGTGGCTCCGGAGCCGCGGGCACGTGCCGCCTTCATTCAGAAAAGTCACTGCGGTCGGGAAAGAAGACGACTATGAACCGCGTTGAATTTTTTTTCTTTCCGGCGCGGTCGCTGATAAACGCGGGAGCCGCGCCGACGCTCCGTCGATAATATCGGCGGCCGAAGGATGGAGGTATCCTCCTGAGCGGGGGGACCTGAGTGTCAAGGCGACGCTCGTATATATATCCCTCTTGTGCACTTATCGATATATGTATATATATATGTGTTCTTTGTATCCCCTGGACGCAGCGCTAAAATGCCGCTCTCGGGTACGTTTTGAAACCATTTGTCGCACGATGTGTGTATAGTTATGCACCTTGAACTGCACCGAGATCCAGAGACAGAGACCTTTTCTTCACTTTCGCACGAGAGAGAGAGACGATGCGCGTAATTATAGCCGCGGGGCTAGTTTAATTCGCTGGAGCCGCTTTTGGCCGCGGCTATTTCGAGGACGCAATGACCCACGACGTGCGTGCACTTGGGCTGCACGAAAAACTCGACGACCGAACGCGTCGCGCGCCGTCGGGATGGATATTCGTAACAGTGACCCGTTCTCGTGTTTCCTTTTTCGAGGGAGAGAAACATTCCGCGCACTTTGCGCGCCCGAGTCCTCTCGGTGCGTGGAAAATTACCGAATGAAACTTATACCCCGCCAGCCGGCGAGGCGTTTAATTGCGATATAAAAATGCAGCGCGCAGCTTTTTCTTTTAAAGGAGAGAGAGAGAGAGCAGGTTGCGCCGCGGCGGCGGCCCGAAAAATTGCACGCGAGTTATTTCCGCGCTTATCTCGAACGAGAAACGATTTCGGAAAAGCGTGGCTGGCATGTGTGGGTAGATAAAGGCGGAACTCGGCGCTGAATTAAATTCACCGGACTCGATGCCTAATATACTCCGCTGCACGGCTGTGCGCGAGACTCGGCCGCGAGGAGGGTTGCCCGGGCTGCAGGCGACGCGAAAGACGACCGCGGCGCTTATCGGACGACCCGCTGATTTACGACTTGCGTAACCCGCTTCTCTTTTTTTCACTTTTAGGCCAATTTCGCAACGTAATATAAATGAATTTTATCTCTCTCGCGCGCGCGAGGAATATAATTGAAAATGTTTCTTTTTTTTTCTTCTCTCTCTCCTTCTTTCCGCGTAGCTTTTTAATTTAGTCGTCTTCGGAAGCAGACGGAAACGACGGGACGTTTGATTGAATTACGAGTATTGTTCTAAGCGGGCAGACGGTTTGATTTATAGCGTCGAACAATGGGGAGATGGTCGGTCGGCGCCGCGAAATGTATTGTTAATCTTTTAATTTCCGATATTCAAACGAATAATGGCACCGTGGATGTGCCGCGGTGGCCGCTGTCGATTATTTATGTTTGCGATAAAAATAACGAGGCCAATGCTTTTTTTTCTCACGCGTACTTGAACAAAATTCTGAAAATAAATTCGCAATAATATCGTCTAGGTGGAAAGAGAGAAGCGTCTGTTTCGTACTGATTTCGATTTTAACGTGGATTCCTTTTTTTTTTTTGTTTCTGGAATGCATCTTTCGGCGTACGATTCCGTTAACGACGTTTATTATAACTGTATTAAAATGATATTACGAGCTTGGTTGTATCGTGACTCGTCTAAATTATAATAAAATTTCTTTCATTAAAAAAATGAAAAAGCCAGCTGTATTTTAAAATTTTAAAAAATTAGTCTCATTCCATCGAAGGCATAAAGAAAATATGCATGCTTGCACGTGACATTCGTCTGAATTGTAATAAATTTCTTTCATTAAAAAGATGTAAAATGAAAAGGCTAGCTCTATTTGAAATTTCAAAAAATTAGTCTCATTGCATCGAGGGCATAAAGAAAATATGCATGCTTGCACGTGATATTGCATTTTCCAGCATGATTCCTCATAATGATATTAGTTGAATTTTTGCACAAAATTTGATGTTTTACCGAAAATCCTCATCAACGCAGCTGATTTTTCCCAATGACTCAACTCGACTTGAGAACAGCGAAACAAGAAAAGCAAAATTATACATTTCCAATTAAATAAATTGACTTTCGTTCGATCGAGAATCGAAAACAGTTAAAAAAAAAGTTAGTAAAATATCACGTGGAAAGATAACCGATTTCTGGAAAAGCTGGCAATGACCCGCGTATCGGCTTTTCATTAGCGTGAAAATCGACTGGCGTTGTGTATCTTCGGCTCTCCCCGAGCCATAGTCGCGAAGAGTCGTGAAAGGTTATCGGCGCCGAGGATAAAAGTTCATCTTTCATCTAAACAAACGCGCAAACACATTATTGAGGCGTTCGATCTTTCTCTTGCGGCGGGACTATGTTAAATGAGATAAATCCCACTCGTATAAATAGTCCAACTTTTGGCTTTTATCGGCTTAAACGTTAGTGCCCCGTCGCCGCATTATCTTCGCCGCCGCCGCCGCGGACGACGAATTTTCATCGACAGGATATACATATATTAGTGATAGACGCTTCGATTTTTTCTCCTTTGTGTGTTCTTTTGGGTACGTACGTTTTGGCGATTCGTTTTGATACTTGGTCTACTATTTGCGCGCTTGTAAGGAAAGCGGCATAATTAGTTTTAAAATTAATTACTGCAGAAATAAATTTGAATAAATTAATTTTGTGCCTTGGGAAATTCACCGCTTGCATAAATATCAGTACTAAATTCACGCTCGTAAAGGCAAGTTTCATCGAAAATTGGCTTCGACCGCTTAAAAATATTCATCTCTATCTTATACTCAAAATTCGTTTGCCCAAATTTACCGTCATCTAACAAGAATATTGAAAAAAAAAATGATCACGCGCCGCAGGGATTTCCGCTGATCACTATAATCTCGAAAAGTGTACATCGCAAAAGATTGTTATTGAAAGACTAGGAGAAAAATCGGAAATCAGCTTCTCGACGAGTGACGCACGTAGCGCTGTTTACCCGTCTTCTTCCCTTTGGCGAATCGGCCATTATCTCGCGAGCTTTTTTCTCTCCGATCAGTAAATAGGTCATCCGATAACAAAACCTTAATCTGAAATCGGGTCAGCAAGTTTTTCTAGGCGATTTCTCGAAAACGTCGCTCGTGTCCGTTCGGTGTCGGCCCTCTTTTACCACTCTCTCGCGAAACGTCCTCGTAATATACTCAAGCACGAAAGGAATGCCACCCAACGTAATTAGGTCCTTGAACTTTGCGTTTGCTCTCGAAAACGAAAGCGATTACCGTCGTTCGAAACTAATTTTGGACAAACGCCGATTTGCAGGAACGGGCCATCCTTCCAAAGTACTACACGAGGGTGCCGTCGATCGCCCGATCCTCGACGGCGAGCTCGAGCCTGGCGCGCGACTGCGCCTCGAACGCCACCCTCCTCACCAACGTCAGCCCGTTCAACAGCCAGGTGGCCCTCATCGCCGACAAGCATCAACCCCGTCAACAGGCCACCCCGTCCAGCTCCTCCTCCGACGAGCATCAGCATCAACGGGAGGCCGAGGCGCTCCCCGAATCGAGCAGCCAGGCAGCCCAGCAGCAGCAGCACTATTATGCCGAGAACCTAAGAAACAACCACCACAGGGCTCTGAACGGCTCGCAGATCTACAATCCCCTGAGGAAGGACAGGGAGCTCGAGGATTACCGGCAGCTGGACCCGCTGCTCAGGAAGGACGAGCCCGCCTCCGACACCAAGATCCTCATGGAGTCCCAGGACCTGAAGAACATCGAGCCCGGCAGCCGACTGGCGGTGCCGCAGTTCGAGAAGGAGATCAGGGTGAAGCACGGCAACTATCGCAATCAGGTACGGTTCCCTCTGTACATTGTATATACAAGCGAGTGACAACCTCTCTGCTCGAGACGATTCCTCGCAAAATTTTGTCCCCTCTTCGTTTGCTCTCTTATCAGAAGGCGGAAAAGGAGTCGGTGTTTTTTCGAAAGTACAAAAAAAGGAAATCTGAAAATAGCGCGCGGCTGTCGGCCCGCGGCCATTGCACTTCCTCATTTCTAAACGAGACAATGGAGCTAATGGGCCGCCTATCATTGAACTAGTTGGCTTCTATCGCGCTCAAGGACCGACATTGCTCGCGATCAGGAGCGCGTTTCCCTCTCGCTCTCGCATAAACTCGCGGGGAGAGAGGGTCAAAGCCGAAAAGTGGCGCGCCGCCGCTGCCGGCGCCAAGCCGGCCGCGTACACTGTCCCGGGTAATTTTCAAAAGGAGATAAATACACAAGGCACTCGGTGTGCGATTATATTGTTTTTCTCGGGCATCAATATTTACGGAAAATACAGACGTCATTTGCCGCGCCGATATACCGATTGAATTCTCGCGGACTCGTGTCACTTTGGAAAAATTTCCGCGGCCGCGCCGAGATCGCATTCCCGAATGGATTAGAGAGGAGATTTATACATATTCGCCAAATTAGCTCGAAGCGCGGCCAATGTAACGCAATAAAAATCGATCGCCGCAGAAGAAGAGGCAGAGATTCTCTCCCGCGAGTCATTAATACACGCTCGGTGTTTATCATCCGTGCGAGCGACGATTGAGGGGGAATCGCGAAGGAAAAGCCGAGGAAGATGCGTGACTTCCTGACGAAAATGAGCGGAGCAATCGCCGGTGAGCCGACACGTGACTGCGATATCGAGCGGCAGCGCGGACGTACTCCTCAATCGAAATTCATTGCGTCCCAACAATCCCAAGGCTCTCTCGCATATACTCCTCTCTCGCTTTCGCTTCTCGACGCCGCGTTGTACGCGCTTTTCCAGCGGCTATTACGCACACTCGGAAATGAGAGCGACGAGATGATGATGCCTCGCTTCCCGATAATGAGGCTCGGAGCAAGGTTGCATCAGTTTTCTCGGCTTTTATTCGAATCTACGGCGCGATTAGACTGTCGTATATTGGGCAATTGCGCGGTTTAGGGTCGAAACGACGATAATAAATAATACGCATCTGCTTCCCCCCCGCATCCGTCCACCTTCGAAATGTACCTCTTTATTCTTAGATGGATTCGAACCTTACGACTCGAAGGATAAGAATATCGAACTATTGAAGCTTCAAAAACGAGCGCAGATCGCAAATGTCTTGCGTAAGCCGTTGAACGAATTGAACTTTTGTTATCGAGACGATATTAGCCGCAATTCCGCAAGAAGACGAAAGGCAATTATGCAAATGCGAGAGCGAAGATGCGCGGGCGGGCCAGTTTTCCTTTCGCCACCCTTTGTTTACTTCGTGCCACCGCCGCCGCCGCGCTCGGCGAAATAAGCAAAGAAACGCCGCGGATCCGCGATTGCATTCCGAAAATTCGCCGAGAGACGCGCGCACACATCGCAATAATTGTGGTTGTCATCGTAAACGTGCGCATCTGCCCAGTTGCGTAATGTCAGCCGAATCGCGTAACTCGCGCGAACGTGGGGATTCGCGAAAAAAAAAAAGAGAGAGAGAGAGAGAAGAGAGACATCTTATTTTCTTTAATGTCGCTTTTTTTAATTAAAGCGCCAGACAGCTCCGCTGACGGGAAACAGACACTGCGCGTTTCTTTACTGCGCGGGCAATACAATCGTCGGCGGCTATTGTTCCGCTCTCCGCGGAGAAGAAAAAAAAATTCCGCTTCCTCCTCCTCCTCGGGATTAGCGCGCGCTTGAAATATTTGCGCAGATTCACCTGCTCTGCTCTCCCGCTTATCTGGAGCTTGATTTACGAAGCTGCTCGCGTAAACAGAGCCGCGCCGACACACTTGTCCCCCTTCGGCGGGGGATTTCCCATAAGACCGGAAAGTTCGCTGCTCAATTCGCTAATCAAACATTCAAGAGCGCTTTTCAAAGCTCCCAGACGCGGCGCCTTTGACATTCGCGAGCCGAGGTCGCATCTGCCGCCGCAGGTGACCGGCTAACAAAAAATGAAGAAACAATGAGGACCGTCGCACGCGCTCCTCGCGCGAGGTGGGCGTGGGCGCGACGAAAGAAATAAAAGCTCTCTCTCTCTCTCTCGGGCTCGTCGCTCCACCACCACCCAACCACCCTTCGGCAAACGCGTCACTCCCCGCTCTCGATGGAAAGGGAAGCCCGCTCGCGAGCTTCCGAGTAAACAAAATCTCGGCCTCGTTTGCGCTCGCATTTTGCAACGAGAGCAAACTGGAGTAGTAGAGTACGTATATATTAAAGTTAAAGCGAAAAAGGAAACGGAGGAGGCTCGCTCGCAGCGGCGGCGACGCTCGGCGGCGGCGGCGGCTCGGTCCGGGGGAGGGCTCTCCTCGAGGCTCTCGGGCGCCGCGCGCGCTCTCGCAAGGAGAAGGGGGCTCGGCCATATAAGACGAGTCGCGAGGGGTCCACGAGGAGAGTGTGCGTCCGAGTCTCTTCCTTGGCAGGTCCTTGTACACTTATATACATTCAGTATCCGGGAAGCGTAAGCGAGCTAATCAATCACCATGAAGATCCTCATGCGAGCAGACACCCACGTGAACATCGAGGTGCCGGGCAACGCGCCGGTGGCCAAGTGCACCTTCTCCCAGGTACATAAGGGTGTCGAATTTTCGAGGAATCGAGATAGATAGAGAGCAGAAGGTTGTCTCTGTCCTGGACGACAGTTGTATATTAACGAGGTCCCGATTGCTGATTGCAGGTGCTGGCGGCGTTCTCCGTCTCGCTCGGCTCGATGGTCGTGGGCTTCGCCTCGTCCTACACCTCGACGGCGGTCACCACCTTGACGGACCGCAACTACACGGACTTCGACGTCTCCAAGAATACGGTAAGTGAGAGAAATTTTTCGGAGGCGGCCGTTAATTCGGGCCGCGAAATTATGGACGGGAGACAATGGCCATTAGGTCTCGTTACCGAAATTTATTCACACTTCCTGCTTAAGCCCCAGGGCTCCGAAAATGTTGACGGATGGCCCGCTCGAATTAAATAAAAAGGCAGTTTATTCGCGCGCGCTCCCAAGTAATAGCATAGTTTTCAGACGCAAACGCGATCATTGGCTCGGCGGCCGGAATGGGCAGACAATTGAAATTGATTATCGGCCTCAACGAGGGACTCACGAGATATTGTCTTGTTTTGCCGTTAAATAAAAAAGAGAGGCGTGTATACGCGAGGGGGAAAATGATTTTCCGCCGGGGTCAATCGAACTGACCCGCGTCCACGACTTGCGTCAGCGGGCCCTGATTGGCGATCCTGCACAGCGATCCCCCGCGTTTATACGCGTCATCCGCGGCCACGCGCCACTCCTTCATCCTCCCTCCGCACATCCAATCTTTCATTTGCCAATCCATCCCGAGCGGCTTTTTCCCTTTCTATCGGCGATTAAAAATAGCCGCGTGCTTTCAAGGAACGAGATTTTTCGATGTGTGCGCCGAGCCTCGACGATCGGTCCTTGATTAATCATCGGACACTTTGCGGAAGCGCATCTTCAAAGTCAATCTCGGTCTCCGTCCGCCTCGGTTGTTTCGCAAGCTTCCCCCTTCGGCGAGTTCGACGAAACGAACTCGGGACGCGCCACTCGTGACGCGAATGCCGAGCGCGAGAGGAGCCTTCGCGAAGAGGACGTCCGAGAACTCTTCCGCTTCGAGCGAAGGAAATTCAGAAGGCTCTCCGAGCCACTCTCTCAATTCCAATTCGTCACAGTCGGTATTTTTTTTTCTGGTTTCAGGTCTCCTGGGTCGGCTCGATAATGCCGCTTAGCGCGCTCTTCGGCGGCGTCGCCGGCGGTCCGCTGATCGAGTACGTCGGCAGGCGGAACACCATCCTCTTCACCGCGTTTCCCTTCATTCTGGGTAAGCAGTCGTTTAATATACATACTCCACTCGATTGAATTGAATGATTCAGATGTGCGTAATAACGAAAGATTTAATTGATGACTATAGCCTGGCTATTGATTGGCTTTGCCTACAACGTCGCGATGGTTCTGGTCGGCCGGGCGTTAAGTGGTTTCTGCGTGGGAGTTGCTTCCCTCTCGCTGCCCGTCTATCTCGGCGAGACCATCCAGCCGGAAGTCCGAGGCTCCCTCGGTCTTCTGCCCACTGCCTTCGGTAACATAGGTAAGTCGCCGCAGAATCACATCGACACTTCTCCGCTACGACTGGAGAATTAAACGTATTATCTTCGGTGCGCAGGTATCCTGATGTGCTTCGTCACCGGCATGTACTTGAACTGGTCGCAGCTGGCCCTCTTCGGCGCCATCCTGCCCCTGCCCTTCGTCCTCCTGATGGTCGTGATCCCCGAGACCCCGAGGTGGTACATCTCCAAGGGCAAGACGAAGCGCGCCCGCCGATCGCTCCAGTGGCTGCGCGGCCGTCACGCCGACGTCTCCGAGGAGCTGACGATGGTCGAGAAGATGCACGTCGAGAGCGAGAGACAGGCCACCCAGAGCGCCTTCGCCGAGCTCTTCCGCGGCAGCAACTTCAAGCCCCTACTCATCTCGCTCGGCCTCATGTTCTTCCAGCAGATGTCGGGCATCAACGCCGTCATCTTCTACACCGTCCAGATCTTCGAGGTGAGTAGTCAAAGCGGATAAAAGAGACTCTCGGTATATGTACAATTTGTTCACCCTCGCCTTCCTCCTCCCTTCCAGATGGCGGGCAGCTCGATCGACTCGAATCTCAGCACCATCATCGTCGGCATCGTAAACTTCGCCTCGACCTTCGTGGCGACGGCGCTGATCGACCGTCTCGGCCGCAAGATCCTCCTCTACATGAGCAGCGTCAGCATGATCGTCTCCCTGATGTCCCTCGGCAGCTTCATGTACATAGACAAGGTCCTGCACGCTGACGTCAACAGCTTCGGCTGGATACCGCTGACGAGCTTCGTCGTCTACGTGATCGGCTTCTCCCTCGGCTTCGGGCCGATACCCTGGCTGATGATGGGCGAGATCCTGCCGGCGAAGATACGCGGCAGCGCCGCGAGCGTCGCCACCAGCTTCAACTGGACCTGCACGTTCATCGTCACCAAGACCTTCTCCGACATCCTGGTGATACTCGCGCCCCACGGCACATTCTGGCTGTTCGGCTGCATCTGCGTACTCGGGCTGATATTCGTCATTTGCTTCGTGCCCGAGACCAGCGGCAGATCGCTCGAGGAGATCGAGCGGGGACTGACGGGACCGGTGAGGAGGATGAGCGCGGTCGCCAACATGAAGCCGACGCCCATGGCCTGCTAAGTGCTTGCGACTCGCTTGGCTCGATTACGATTTTTTTCGGGGCTCGGCTTTTCACCGAGCCCACTTTCCTAGTTCCAATTGCGCGTTCGGTGCGTTCGGTTGCCTTCCAGCGGAGAACGAGGCCAGAGAGAGAGAGACCAGAGTCTGGGACTTTCGAGGAGCGACGCTTCGTGGACAATTTCGGATTTAATCTCGAGTGTTGTCGACGAAGCCGATACGAAAATTCGCAGGAACGACAAAATATTCTTTTAACCAAAAAAAAATCACGCTTCAAAAGTTGATCGCAAGTCCCGGACGGATCCTCCGGTGTTGAGATTTTTAAGCGCGCGTGCATATGCTTCCGTTGACGAGCGAACATTATTTAAGTCTTAACGGTCTAATAGGACTGCAATAACGGATCGGTCGATTCGGTCGACGCAGAGAGGAGGAATCTCGTTCCCGATTTCTCCGATTTTTTTAGAAAGAGCAATACTTCCGCGTTTGTTATTTATTGGCCAAGAATTGACGGGGCTATTCGGGTGGAATTCGAAGCTAAAAAGCGTTCAAAGACGAAAAGTTTTAAGGAAAGAAGAGATGTTTGAACGACGATATGTGATCGCTGTTGACTAGATGTATAGCTTTCGTTATTGTTGTTCGACAATCCTATACAGGGTCTACCTCAAGCCAATAATGTTGTGCGCACAAAAAAAAAAAAAAAAAAATAACCGCTCAGGCGACGATAAATAGACACAAAGAAGCAACCACTTGCGATACTAGGATAAAAGACGTAGATTTTATTAAGAGAATGATTATTTAATTCGTCAAGCACGAGAATCGGTGCGATAATCCTGTATATAGTCAGAGGCTTGCTTAGAAGATATTTTTCTAAGGCAGTCGTTTCCCGAACAATGTACGCCATCGAACATGAGAGACTTTGACGCTATTCTGACTTAATTTCTGACCAATCCAGTGAGAGTTCATCCTGACTGTGCAATTACAATTAAATGGAACATCTTCGATAGTACAGCCTTCGGGATTTGACTGCAACCAATTTTCCTTATTCCGTTCAACATGTAGATAGTTGTGTGTAAATAACGAGAGAAAGAGATGCATACGAATAGTTTTTAGTTCATCCGTAGATTAAACAATGCAATCAATTCAGTAATTTATAGATTTTTACTTTTTAAAATTTTTCATTTGGGAATAGAGCCTCCTAGAGGCAGCATTTTAAATTTTTAAACTTTTTTTAGATAGTTTTTAGAAATGGTACCACGTAAAAGTCAATCTTTTAAAACGAAATCAAATTATTACAGAAAGAATGACTTGTACTTAATTTAAAACTGATCTTGTGCAATTTTCATACAAGCAGACGTGTATTAATGAGCAAAATGGATCTGAAACAAGGTTCCTTTTGTCTATTTTTTATTCGAGTTTCAACCTCGAATCCTTCTTACAACGTGATATCAAATAATTCCAATTATGCCTAATTTTAATTTTTAGTTAGTAATATTTTTAATAAGCATAAGAAGCAATGGCTATTTTTATAATAAATAATCATATCTAATTAATATTTATTGTTATAAAACAGTACCTGTTTGAAAATTTTATTCAAAATCAAAATGATGAGTATCAAAGCATGTTAAGCGTATTTTAATGTCTGAATAATTATTATGTGCAATGACTTTTCCAACATCCAGCACTTAGTGCATTTAAATTATTTTATAAATAGACTACCTATGTAATGTTGAAATTGACTATAAAGTAAAGAACAAATTTTTACATAATTTCTGCTTTGTTTTACTTATCCCTTTCCCAGCATGAAGTTTATTCATTTCATCATTTGCAAGTTAAAAAAACAGAATAAAATTTAGTTAGATGACTAAAATAATTTGCAATTAATTTAAACTATTTTATATTTCATACTGTCACTTTTAACTTTGTATTTGATCTACAAATTTATATTAAGAAATAATATTAAAGTTTTTTGGGTAAAGGTTAAATTACTGTACGTAATTATTTTGTTTTGCAATAGAAAAATAAAAATAACACTTGTAAAGAAAAATGAAATTCAATAATGACTAGATAAGGCAGTTGACAAAATAGAAGCACTTTACACAATATCAGATACTACAAGATATTTAAAATCTTGTAAACATGTAAGGATAAATTATTTCTGTGATGTTTAAACATAAAAATTATTACAAAAAAAAAAATTTTCTGTGAGGTTATGTTTGTTACTCACCCATGACTTGAACGCGACAAATAGCGCAGGTATCACACTCAACGTCCCAACTCCACATTGCTACGGCATTCCATTTTTTCAGCGAGTTCATTTTTTCGTTCTTATTACTGTCTCCATCTCCTCGGTCAGTATTTTCTTGCTCTGCAGATTCAGCCATGATTAATTCGTCCTAATAGCCAAGTGCTCACCACTGTTTACAAAACGTCACACTGGACCAGTGGTGGGTAACCGACACGATTTTGAGGTTTTCGACATATACCGGTAATATACCTGTCAGAAATGTCAGAAATATCAGAAATGTCAGAAATTACAGAGGCCTCGTTTTTTGCCGTTTTTAGCGTAAAAAAAATCCGATCAATCGGCAAAATAAAACTGAAAATCTAAAAAATGAATATTCTGATGAAATTATTATCCAATACGACTACAATGTTTCCATTTTGTGTCAATATTTACATTACCGACAATCTAAG
>UCOM01002001.1:0-32100 GCA_900474385.1 Ormyrus pomaceus | reverse complement strand
ACACACACACATACACACATACATCCATACAGACATTTTTCAAAAATCATTTATTCTTGTTCTTGACAACTTAAAATACAGTTATAACCTTTTTTTCGAACAACTCCAAAAATTACTATCACTGCTTCCTCTAGGAGGAAGCAATAGCTACAAAGAACCCAAAAACATGGCGTTAGAGGACGGCTTCTTAATTCCTTTCAAATTATTGTGATATTTTCTTCAAGAGGAATAGACAGCAAATAACGTTACAATCTCTGTAATAATCCTCAGAAGATTGTTAACATAATTATTTACTTTCAGATGAGATACACAGAAAAAGAAAAAAAGTTCGCGCTTGCCGCATCTCGGAAAAGGTCCGACACCAAGACCCGAGAGACTGATGATGAGTGTTACTGGGTAGCAGGTCGTATCGTTTTTCATCTTATAAATAAATGATGAGATAGTTTATAGATCATTTATGATTTATCGTTCATTGGTTTGATTGATATAAATAAGTCTACAATTTGGCCAATGACGCTAAATCGCATTTCGCCTCTTTTTCTCCATCTACGACTTCTCCACTTTGTATTTCACATCATTATATTATTATATTAAAAATAGTATTTATAAGGATACATATTTTAACCATGCAAATGAGTATTGTGTCTTAATGGCGCAGCATATATCGATATCCGCGTTGATTTTTTTTCTGGTATTCTTTATATTTAGCTCTTACGTCTTTATTTCTCTTATATAATTAGATGATAATGACACAGCTAACGAATTAGTAAATTGATGTTAACAATTAATATACTTAATAGTTTTTTGTTAATTCTGCGGAAATTTTATCGCTTGCGATTTCTGAAATTTCTTTTAAATTTTTGTGGTGAGGCGGCTGCAAGTATTTAATAATGAATAAGTGCACATTATTTTCAGCATTATTAGGTATATAATTCTGCATAATTCATAGACTGCTATATGTATACTATATATAATAATGGCTATTGAAATTTTTGAGAAAATTAAAGGAGTCATTTTGTTTCTTCTATTATAAAAATAAATATTCAATACGTTTATACTTTGACTCTGTGCATTGTACTACAGTTTTTATAATAAGATTATTATATTATTTTAAATAGGTTTCTTATTGTTAAAAATAAAGAGAAATAATATATGTGAGAAAGTATATATAAAATAGTGTCAGCTAAGAAAAAGATTACTAAAATTCCTTTAATTACAATAACTTCTTGAAATATAACAATTGAGTATAATTTGATCAAATTGAAATTTGAGTTTAAAAAAAAAAATGATTTTACAAAAAATCGTCAAGTTATCCCTAAAAACAGACGAGATAAAATCGGATAAGGTAAATTTGTTTTGGTAAAGAGTATAAAATGAAATAATAAATAAATATAAATATCACTTAGGGCCTGCAAAAATCAAGCATTTTTATTAAAGTTTAAGTTGCGCGCGTTTCATCAAATACATTTTCGATGCACACGCGACGCGATGCAATGCTCGCTGTCTTAAATATTTACCTATATCTACTTCTCTGCGCTTTCTGCAGTTCTGCTGTTGCTACGACTCTGTGTAAAACTGCTTTGATTTTTATCTCAAAATTAAGCGTGAAAATCATTTTCTATTTACACAAAGAACTTGATAAAAAGCTTGGGTTTTATATTTCAATTGATAATAAGTGAAGGAATCTACTGGAAAAGTGTATATAAAGTGGATATCGATGACAGTGAAACCTAACCCTCTTCTTTAAACTGCATATTTAGCATAACATTATCGTACTAAAATTTTATACTTTCGATAAAAAGTCATAACATTGATAATTTTAGCACGCTTAATTAATATTTTTTTATCTCTTTTTCACTGCAAATCTAAATTTACTAATGCATATTAATACGTCACACATTCTCATCTATGTGTACAATCTTGCGTCGATCAATAACGCGACTTCTATTAAATAAAATCGTGTTGAACAATCATAAAACAAGTCATTGTTTGGTTTAAAATTTCGTAAAATCCAAAAAGGTGCTTTAATATTAAAAATTATAAAAATTAATAAAATCAGATTAGATAAGTCAGATGATGTTGCTCAAAGATAACGTTAACTAAGGTTAGCATTTTCTAAATGGCATGGAAACAAAAACAAAGTATAGACGAATTTTCGAAATTTTCAACCAGTTTACATTCAAGTAAAAAGTTTAATTTCAAAGTAATGTACATTAAATTTTTATATAAACATTAATTATTCATACTATTTAATAAAAAAAGCCATTTTTACAATTTGAAAGATATTAATTCTTTATTTTTAATTTTTATACTTTCTATCATAAATTTATTGAAGGAATGTTTTGATTAATTTAAAAACTATAAAATTTATATAAATTATTCTTATATATTACATGTGCCTAATAATACAAAAATATTATACAAATTCTTATAACTTTAAATTTAATGAAAGCATTTTTATAAGATAAAAAATTTATAGTAAAGAAATAAAAATTAAAAATATTTCACACGATTGATCTTTTAATTAAATCTCTTTGAAAAATGTTCTGTACCTTAATAATAAAAACTTACTGCTATAAATTGCAATCAACTTGCTGTCATTAAATGTAACATGTCCGTTGTAAGTCATAAATTTGCATCTTTAAAAAGAGACTTTGTAGAAAATAATTACGTATAATCAACTAAAATAATAATATTTTTTTAATACCCGAATTAATGATAGACTAAAAAATTTTTTTAAGTAAAAAATCAATGTGATTTAACTAATTATTATCTGTTCCTGAACAATATTTAGGTTGATGCATTCAAGTAATATTTTTACACCTCAACAATACTTTTTATCTAAAGATCATTTCTAACTTATCACCGAAGAAAAGAAAGAATTATGTTAGGAAATTGGTATTAAGAATTCTTTTTCATAAAAACTTTAATATATCATTAATTTTTTCATCTTTTACATGGAAAGACATTTATGATACAATTTAGCGCGAAAACTAATTTCAAATTTTTACTTTCAATTTATGCTTTAATCACAGTCTACCAATCAAATAAGAAATTTATCATAAAATGAATGAAATACAATGATCTTCAGTTTTATTCATTTTTCAAACAGAAAATTTCTTTCCATGTAAATGTAGATAAATTCTAAAAGAAAATCTTTTTATTTATAATAATATTTCTGAACCCAGGGAAAGAACCATGGCTGAATTTGTACGAGGTGGTCCAAGTGCATCCAACAGTAGAAAAATTGAATGTAACAAGAAAGGTGACTCGCCAAGTACTGAAAGTGAAGATGGAGGTCCACCTGTTGAATCACTAACTATTGATAATGATTTTGATGGATTTCTTGAAAATGATGATATTCAAGATATCGACGAGGCAGATCATGCCAATAATACTATTTTTACTGCACCACCAGAAAACCAATGGTATCATGGTAGACTAGACAGATTTATGGCTGAAGAGCGGCTTCGAGATGCAAGTAAAATGGGGAGTTATTTAGTTCGAGAAAGTGACAGAAAGCCTGGAAGCTATGTATTATCCTACTTGGGAAGAACTGGCATTAATCACTTTCGAATAACAGCTGTTTGCGGAGATTATTACATAGGTGGTCGTCAGTTCAGTAGTCTGCTAGACCTGGTTGCTTATTACACGCATTCTTCTGATTTACTAAAAAGGGAACGCCTTTTGCACCCTATTCCACCTCCAGAACCAGTTAATGATAAGAAACGAATCGTTGCCATTTTACCTTACACAAAAATGCCTGATACCGATGAATTAAGTTTTCAAAAAGGTGATATATTCTTTGTACACAATGACATGGGCGAGGGCTGGCTTTGGGTTACTGCCCATAGGACTGGAGAACAAGGTTTAATTTTTCGGGAATTAGTCGAAGATTTAGATGATACGATTGATCCTAATACAGTGTTTTCATGGTTTCATCCTAATATTACTAAAAGCGAAGCTGTAGATATGCTTGTAAAAGCTGGGCCTGGTAGTTTTTTGGTAAGACCTTCTGATAATAGCCCTGGAGATTATTCTCTTTTCTTTCACATTAATAATCAAATACAACGATTTAGAATTGAAAAGAAGGGAGTGAGATATCTTATGGGTGGAAGAACTTTTGAATGTTTAGATGCAATTATCAACAGATATCGAAAGGAACAAATAGTTGAAGGTCACACGCTAGTTCAAGCAATTGAAGCTGACGGTACTGTAAGAGTTAAGAAAGAAGAAACGCAAGCAGAAAAAATTTATGCAACTTTAAGAGAATGTCGAGAACAATCCGGAGTGAAGAAGAGTAAAGGAATCAAAATGCAAGGCTATCTAGAGAAGAAGTCTGAAAAAAATAAAAAATGGAAAGCTTTATATTTCGTTTTGGTCGTTGATGCTAGTGATACTCATTTGTATTTATATGACAACCCAAAAAGAACTAAACCTAAAGGTCTCATTGATTTAAGTTACGCTTATTTATATCAGGTACACGAAAGCGTATTTGATAAGCCTCATTGTTTTCAGTTGGTTGAGAGAGCATTACCTTGCTTATCTACTATTTCGTATTTGTCGGCCGCCAATGCTGAAATCGCTATAGATTGGATCAATGCTCTAAAACCTTTATGCGTTTCTCAACTCACGCGAGCACCAAAAGTTGCTAGACTTCAAGAATTGCGTTCTTTGCAACTACACATTTTAGACGCTCAAAGACTGCCATATAAACTAGTCCCGAATCCGTTTATAATAGTATCTTTAAATAATGTTAAAGTAGCCTGTACAAAAATGAAGACAGGCTCGCATCCAAGCTGGGACGAAGAATTCAATTTAGAAGATGTGCCTTCTGACGTTACATCATTTTCCTTAACGCTCTACAATAAAGGAAAACGTAGCAAGGATACTGAAGTTGCCAAATTAACGGTCGAATTATCAAGTTTACTCAACGGCGAGGAGATGGACGAATGGTATCCTTTCGCTGGTATGACTCCCATCGGTGATTGGGGTGCACTGCGCTTACGCCTAAGATATCGTCACGATCTTATCATGCCACCTGAAGAATATAGTCCTCTTCAGCAATTGTTACTCGATCCCGATTTACACGTAGTTAAAGCCTTAGCTGACATATGCCATCTCGATAGAATTCCTTTGGCAAACAGTTTGCTGAGAATATTTAGACATGAAAAAAAAGAAACTGAACTTCTCAGATCATTAAATCAAGAAGAAGTAGACAAGGAAGACGAGACACCAACTTTATTCAGAGCAGCGAGTTTAACAACTACTCTTATGGATTTATACATGAAGTCAGTTTGCACGCCATTTTTAAAGTCTGCTTTACAGGATACAATTATTAAATTAAGTGAAAGCAAACAAAGCTGCGAACTCAATCCTTCGAAAATGGATTCACCCGAAGATGCGTGTAATAATGCTGAATTTTTGCTTCAAGTACTAGACGAAGTAACTTTGAGTATTTTTACGAGCCCTGACATGTGTCCAAAAGGTTTGCGATTCATATGCGGTTGTTTGCAGCGATCAGTAGTTGCAAAGTGGCCCCAGGAAAGATTAGTGAGAACAAGAGTAGTTAGCGGATTTATATTCTTACGTCTTCTATGTCCGGCAATACTCAACCCAAAATCCTTCAATCTCATATCTGAATCGCCTTCTCCAGCAGCCACTCGATCGTTAATAATGGTAGCCAAATGTTTACAAAATTTGGCCAATTTGGTTGAATTTGGAGGAAAAGAACAGTACATGGAAGTAGTCAACCCTTTTATTTTGAAAAATAAAGAGAGAATGGTCGTGTTTTTAGATCAGTTATCGAGTGTTACCGAGAAACCGGAATCTGAATGTATTAATCCTCGAAACAAATGCATATCAGACATAGCATCAGATTTGGCTACCTTACACCACATTTGTGAATCACACTTGAAAGAATTGACGATCTTAGCCAAATATCAGGCAACTATCAAGCAACTTGTTATAGTGACTGAAATGTTGAGCAAGCACAAACAAAAGTATAAAGAAATGTTAAGAGAGTAATCAACAAAAATTGACAGAACAAGAAATAAATAATAATAATAAAACAAGCAAAACCAGAAATAATGTTAATATTAATTATGCGATAAATATATTAATCAACATTTAAATATTTAAGAATCTTTAAGATAGATGTAATCTTAATAGACTGACGTGCCATATATAAGTAGTTCTTCCCAATATCAAGTTTTCTTCAAACTCAACTGGCCTAACCGGTTCAAGTTAATCTAAGTCCCTATCTCAGGATTCAAATCAAATGCAAACTTATTGTCAGCAGAGGAAGTTAATAAGATCAAATTCACCAAAAGTAAGGCACTTTCTATCACAATAATATAGTACATTTCGATACTAGTGTGAAAGAGATGATTGTTGCCCGTATGTGAGTTGTTGAGAATCATCTTTTGCACATGCATCGAACAATATTTTTCGAAACGTCGAGCGGAAAGGCTCATTTCTACTTTACGCACGGAATGTCGAAAAATTGATATTAGGTATGAGTTTAATTCAACTTATTTTACGCAACAAAGCGACTAATGCTCAGCGTTTGAAATAAAAATTCATTTTTTACAAAACAGAATTGGCTATATTCAATCTTTATTTAATAATACAGATTCGGTTCTTCAAGGGCCACAAAATGGTCTTTTGTATAATTAATTATTGTATTATTTTGCACCTTACTTTTTTTATTTACATAATAAACTTATAATACCCTTGCTTAAACTTTCTCACGTTATCGTAGGATTTTCACTTGTTAAAAAATAATTTTACAAACCATCAAAACTTAATACTTTTTAAAATAATTAATGTGATTAACAAAAAGTTTTAAAACATAATTTTTCTTTTTCAGTTATTAAATAGCATTACGCCTGATGAAGTTGAATTAACTAATTTTGAAAAAGATTTCTTTCAAATCATCAATCTGGGAAAAAATTCCGTGATAAGTAAAAATGAATGCACGCCAGTAAAAACCGTACGAACACATAGCAATCGATGTGAATAGAGCAGTACTGATACGTAAGTAATAAAAAAACTGCAGTATCTTCTTTTCTGAGCTTTAAACAGGCTGCATCGGAGAAGAGACGTGCGACAAATCGCCTATTCAGATTATTGATTAGCCAAAAAGATGAATGGATTGTATTCTCAAGTCAATAAAACTGTCGTTTCGACAAAAAGCAAGTTCGATGAATGTATTATTAAATTTTCAATAAATCTCGATGAGTCAATGAGCTGTGAAGAGTTGAAAAAATAATTGACTGAAAAGCACGTGATTGGAATAGACTGCGCGTTAACTCTTTGGGACGCAGATCGGGCTGACGGAGTTCTTCTGCTATTTAGCAGTGATACTAATTTAACAAGGACACTGATCGCTGCTAAATTTTTGCTTTAAAAATTCTGATTCTAAAGCAAGGAGATAAACTGGAAGAAGTAAATGAAAGCTGCAGTTTCAAGTCAAAGAACATATTATCAAGTTAAATTCATAATTTCGGGAAGGAAAATGAAGTCGATTCAGATGACGATATAATTCAGTCGACGCATCTTTAAATTTTACGTAAAAAAAGATGCTTCACAATCCGAATACGGTAATATCTATTATAAGCGAATCTTTACATTAGACAAAAGTTTTATCGAAATTAAAAGACTATAATCAAATGATTCTTGTAACTGCGAATAGTTTCGTAGAAACACCAAATATCAATGATTATTTGCACTTGTTTGATTCTAGTGTTTAAATTTAAATGAAACTTTTAGATTTAGCGAATTTATTGGAATGTAAGCTTCAAAATATGTGCAAATATTTTGGTTTAAATCTTTAAATATCTATTCTTAAGTTAAAGGATATCTTGATACTTGCTCTAAATTCATAAACTCAAGAAAATTACAGGTAAAATCCTAATAAAAATTATTAAAAAAATATTTTTGTAGAAAGCATAGTAAATATTAAGCATTTTGTAATAGTGCTGCAGTTCTCATTCAGTCCGCTCTGTCTCTCTCTTACTCTCTCTCTCTTCCTCACACACACACACACACACACACACACACCTCTAAAACTATACGACAGATAACGACGGTGATGGTTATTACAGAAGGAAAATGGTTTTCATAGTCCAAACGTTGGGGACAGTAGTGAAGAAGGGCAATATTTAACTCGTGAAGCAGAATAAGGGTAACGTCGATTTAGTTATAATCGGCTCGAAAATCATATTTCTTATCGTGAAGTATTTTGACAGAAATATGCAAGCGTATATTTGACACCAAGTAGCAAAATACAACAACAACAGCTATTCCTTTAATCGCGTCGTGTAAGACTTTGCAACTTTTCATAATACCTTAAAAATATAATCACGAAAAAAAAATTCAATTAAGTTAAAACCACCAACAAAAATTGGTTCGAAAAATGCTCCCTATCTGTCGTAGATAAAAAAGCTATATTTTCTTTAATATTTCTAATTATATTGAATTACAATTTTTATAGTATCAATAACAACAATTTTCAACATCAACTTTTTTTATACTTCAATTTACCATCCAAACTTTTAGGAAACTAATCTATAACTATAATGCATTGGCTAAGATCAGAAAATGTTTTCGCGATTGATAAATAAAAACAACTTAGTAATACTGTTTTAAACTTGAACCTTTCATTTGCAGAATTAAAGTCGGGTTTCCGATTTGAGAAGGTGCAGACGGAACAAAACTGTTTGCACGGTGCTACACTATGCTGTACTATGCGGCGACTGTGAGATAGTAAAGATGCTGTTGAAGGGAAACACTGGCCACGGAAAACCTCTACAAGGCAAGGGATTTTTACACAAAATCATAGTCTAAGCTATCGTTAAACTACCGATGGAGCGGCATTTCTCCGTAGGCAATGTCGACAAGAATGGCAGTACTCTGTTCAACTGTACCTTGATCTGTAACGCTGCTCCATTCCATGTTGCGCAACTTGTTTAAGGGTAAGCAACGATTCCTTTCAAAATATATTAAAAATTGGTTTCTATTGTCATAAAAAAATTTTAAAAATCATTAATTTTTAAAATAATATTTATAGAACTTGTTGGAAAGTATCAAAAATTGATAGAATTGGATGGAGACATTCACAAAAAGAATACAGGCTACGACAGACTTCCAGTGGCGTCAACGAGTTGAATTACCAAATCATTTAGAATTTATCCCTTTACTCAATGACTAGCAGACCTTATTAGAGATGTACCAGAAATAAAACTTTTGGAGGAAGCTGTTTTCCAAGCCGATGTGTAGACCCTCCTCGATTTTGCTAGTGACCTCAGCGACAAACTCGACGCACTATGATGAACTTAAGCACTGAGACTGACATTTTCAAGTACCACGCTCCCAATGTGGTCCTTGAGAAAATGGCTGAATACATGGATTTAATCAAAGAAGATACAAGTACTGCTAGATACTCTCGATGTGTTTCACGTGTTTTTCGCGTATGGCTCTTGTACAGATTTGAAAAACAGGTGTAAGCTAGTATTTATATGTACATATAAATTGTTACATAGTGTTATATATTGTTATATACAATTTTTTATAATTTTTTATAATACACCTCAAGTATTCTCGGCGAAGAGGACGCAAGTATTATTTTAAATATTTGAATACATAGAGAAAATTCATAAGTTTTTCACTTTTTACTGACCAGTCAAGTTTCTCCTACAAATCCTTCCAAATTCCAAAATGTAAATGACGTTAATAAGCATTAAATAACATCAATTAGGCATTTATTACATTAAGAAGCTTGGCTGTCTACATGGCGTTTGGTGTAGATTGTTTTTTTTTTTTTAATCTGTTAATATAACGAATATTTATTAATATACAACTTTGGAACTTTAAATTTTGAGTCCTTCGATTATTGCGAGTTATTGGATTTTGAACAATAGTATGGCACTTCGTCCGAGATATGTTCTTTGGACTCACCAGTAAATCATTAATTAATCGCATATAATTAATTATTTGATTTAATTCGGAATACAGTAAACTTTTTCATTAAAGCCGCAAATAATGTTCTTGAGGGGAAGAGTTTTTCCGCGAATCGGCCCCCCCCCCCCAATCCACCGCGGTAGGTTCGGCTCGATCCTCTTAATATAGCGAAACAATGATGTAAACAGTGCCTTCGCAGATGCTCGCGCGACTCGGTGTAGTTATTGAGAGGCTCGGCGGCCCGATTCGCGGAAAAACTCTTCCTCTTAAGAATTTGCGGCTTTAATGAGAGTTCACTGTATTTAAATTCAGAGCACATTTCGTATCAACATTTTGAGACAAACTTAAGCGAGTTCGATTATCAGAGATAAATTAAAGTCCATGGGTTATTGCAAAGCTCTCTAAACATATTTATAATTATTAGAAACAGTCAATCCCAACCAATTAAAATTACATCTTTGCTTACGTTCATCGCAGTCATACGAATACAATAACGATTTTCAGACAATTATGTTATTCATAGGAATTACAGCATACAGAATAAATAATAAATGGCAGAAAAAAAACATTGCAATTTTCGGCCATGCAGACGCGAAGCCGCGGCGGAGGCCCTTTACTCACGGGCGTCGGCGGCGTAACCTTTGACCGCTGACACGCTGACGTTTCGGGCTAACAAATCAGGTTAAAAGCTCTACTGACTGCATCACGTCTTTTTTTCTCTCGGCGCGCTTCAGTGTCAGTCGCGCTTATTTTGGCGCGACGACGACGCACGTGCGTGTGCGCAGACCTTTTTCGCGCGCGCTCGAGTATAGTAGTGGCCGAAGAAGTTAACCTCCCCGACAACTTTGCTGCACTAAAGCGAGCAGCACGTCGATGCTGCTGCTTTTGTTCGTGAGAGCACGCGCGCACGTGTGTGCAGCAGCAGTATTCCGGCATTTTTCCGGTGAGGCTTCTTTTGTTCCACTACTACTACTGCTGCTGCTGCTGCTGCTGCTGCTGCTGCTGCCCTCCTTCGCCCCGCTGTCATTGTTTTTACGGATCGTCGAAAGTAGCTGTGCGTGCGATTTCAGTTAGGCGGGGACTGAACTACCAAGCCTGAGTACGCGCGAATCGATACGACGACGCGCGGCTTTCGGCTGACAGTTGTTGCTTGATATGTCGTAAGTGCTTGGTGCAACGTTCGCCCGCAGTGGAGGAGGTAGCTTGCAGCAGGACATCTCGACGGTTTTTCAAGTGTGAGTCATGTGGCCGGAGGGAAGCCTCCGATCGATAGCATGTAAACACTGACGTTTAGTATACTATATAAATTACTTTGACATTATTGATTTTGGCTCTATAGTGCCGCCTAAATTTTTAGTTGTCTGGTGACATTTTCCAAGTATGTAAAATTAGTCGTTTCATCTGAGTTGGCTAAGAAACAGTACTGGCAGTTTGATAATTGCCACTTTTTCGAAAGCAACAAGTGACAATGGCAATAACTGCCTTTGTTGTTCTTCAATTCTAGCCTAATAAAGTATATTTTCTTTTTTTTTTTAAATATTGACAAATTCTTATTCTTTTCAGAATCAATATCAATGGTAAACATACCATTAATGAAGATGGATGATTATGGGATTTTGGAGCCAACTGACGTTGGTACGATGACTATAGATTATGACCCCAAGGATGATTACAAAAGAAGAATCACTCGTTGGGATCAGGAGGAAGTAGTTTGTATGCTAAACTTGATAAAGGAAAACAACTTTGTCAGCAGATACTCTGTTCTGAAAATGTCTAGCCTGTTGAGTCAATTGATGCTTAAAAAAGGTTGGAACAGAACCGAGAGACAGATACACTTGAAACTAACAACATTAAGGAAGAATTTTTTAGCCTGCGAACGGCAGAAACTAATAAATGGTGGATTAAAAGATTGCCCATTTTACAAAGAATTAAGGGATATCTACAGAGATGCTCACAATTCAAATGGTATTGATTCAGATGATTATGATTCCAACAGTCAAGATGACTATTTGATAAAATTTCCTAATGATCCAATAGATTGGACTAAAGGAGAAGTACAAAAGATGCTAAATATAATCAAGTCTATGAAGTTAAAGAATGAGCTAACCCTCACTTTTTTCTCGCCAGTTGCTGTGAAAATGATCGCTGAGGCAATGCAAAATGCTACTTTTGATAGAAGTATGGAACAAGTGAACAATGCACTGATTAATTTAAGGACAATGTACATAGATTATAAAATAGGTTTTGATAACAATGAAAATCCTTCAGAATGTATGTTTTTTCCATGCCTTGATGGTTTCTGGGGAAGAGAGTACAAAAAATGCCGTTTAAAGGAGAAAAGAAAGATAAGGTCAGATGATTCTTGGTCGACCGAAGAGACTATAGTACTTTTAACATTAGTACAAGATTTAAACGTTGCTGAAGATGCGTACAAGAATACTGAAAAGACTGCTGAAGAATTGAGGCTCAGTTTAGCAGAAAATGGCTATTGCAGATCTATACAGCAAATAATGGATAGATTAAGTCAATTGAAGTCAGATTTCATAAGTGTTCATGCAACTTATACAGAAACTGATGCAGTTCAGCAGTTTCCTTTTTATAATTTATATAAAAAACTATTTGAACGACAATTTTCTGAAGACATGCTTAATAACTCCAATATTTCCAATGATACTCGGAGGGATTCCCTTGAATATGTGGATTTTTGTAAAAATGTTAAGAATGCATCTCAAAATAATCAAACAGGTACAATAATAACTCTTATTTAATTCATTAAAGTAAAACTGTGGTTCCCTTTTAAAGTTAAGTAAATGTGTTATTACTATTCACGTTCCCACACGGTAATACATTCTAAAAGACACTTATTTACTTCTCTTTTAGTGGTTCAAACATGGTACAATAATTATTATGGTATAATAATTATTATTAAGTCATTAATTATAATTTTAGGTACATTTTGGTCAAGAGAAGAAGTGAAACTTCTCCTAAAAACAGTGAGGGAATTAACTTCTATATCTCAGCACAATGAAAGCTTAGAAGACGAAAAGCTGCAAAAAATAGTAAAGACTCTGAGTACTGCTGGTTACCATAAGACTGGAGAACAGATAAAGCAGAAACTGGCTTTGCTTAAACAATCATATTTGAGGTGTAATCTTGATGATAGCACTGAGCAAGACGTCTTTGAGTGTCCGTTTTATAATGAACTGCATGATATATTTCATACACCTGTATCTGATGAAAGGTATGAATTTATACAAAATCTTTTAACGGAAAATTTGGATCTGAACATATCAAAATTTTCCGATCATAGCTACACGAACATAAAGTTTGGCAACTCGTCTAACGAAACTAGGGTAAATGACAAGGTTACTGTTGTGCCAAATAAGTCTATAGATACCTGGTTTCCTGTTGAAAGTATTATTGGTAAGTATTTATTCGTAAGAGTAAAGCAGTAAAAATGAGCTTGAAAAACTATACCATTCAAAATTTCTGCAAAAAATGTTGTTCGTTTTAAAATTCTGTTTTTATTTATACTTTCATTTTAATTTTACGCTTTCATTTATTTTTAATTATTTCTGAAAAATGTTGCAAAAAATGAATACTCTTTCTTACTGAATAAATGAATTATCATTTGCAGACGATGAAGGGATATCCGCTTCATCAGCCCTCGACTTTAATAATCTGAGTACAGTCTCGAACAAAGAGCAAGAACAGGCTATCGAGGAAGTTATACTTTCCTCCCTTCCCGATAATAATAACACTAAAATTGAAGAAAATCGTACGATCGCCGAAGACCTCGTAGTTTCGGAATCGAAAGCCTTAGGTGCAGATGAACGAGTACCCAACATTGACTTTGTTGCCTTTGACCAAGAAGTGACGACGTCTAACGATATTGAGGAGGCGGAGCAGCCAGATTACTCAAAAATCTACAAATATGAAAGTCCGGATAATTATGTGCCTACTAGTTCAACAACAACGTACGTCTTGATTTTTTCATTTTCATAATATAAATATGCCAAACAATACTGCTTTCAAAAACGAACTCTAGTTTCTTTTAAATTGTTTCAATTAAAAATTTTATCATATCAACATCTTAAAAATTATAATAACTATTTTCATGTAAGCTTTTATTTTTGTTTTAATGACAATAAGTATTAAATATTTTCATTGTTATTGTAATGTATAACTTGATGTCTTTTGATATTTGATATTTTGAATTATTATTGATTCAGTATTGTTTCGATTTTGCAAAGTATGTATTTTGATATTGATTATTGATAATTAATAATGTATTAAGTTTAAATTAATATTTTTCACTCTTATCGCCGTAAAATTAAATTTGAGATAGCATTCTGGTGTGTTTTTTAAAACTTATAAAGTCAATTTTCATTCTTTTATTTACAACAATGTATGTAATAAATTCAATCTTTCTTTTCTTAGATTGAAATATATGTTTATCGACAGTTTCAAGAGGATCAAACAATTAGGAGTTTACAAGCAATATTTTAAGTATCATTCAGGTATCGGTAAATTTAATCACAGAATAGTGGTTTTAACATTTTAACGCATTCCTTATTTTAAAACCTAAGAGCTAAGAGTATGCGACATTCGTGCAGAGCGTGACTCTCAGTATAATTTTTCCAATATCTAATCAACAATTTTTACTGATACAGAATATTATTAGATTAATTTTAGATTAATGTATACATTGAAAAAAGATAACTTGTTGCTCAAATTACAAAAATTTAATATTTTACATTGTGTCATTTATTTGAAAATTTATTCTTTCCAAATATCTTAAGCTTGTTAAATTCTAGTCTAAACATCAACAAAAGTTAAAGACTGATGAAAATTCTCATGTAAGATTAGAATTTTTAACTTACGATTATTTCTAATTTTAAACTCATCTTCTTAGTAAAATTCTCTTCATTTATTGACATTTTCATCCATTTACCTTTAAGAATCTATTTTTAATTAAAAGTTAGCTTTTTAATATATTTAAAAAAAATTAATATTAACAGTAAAACAATCACCAGAGTGCTATCCCGATCAATCGAACGATAAAATTTAGAAAACTAAAAATGATATTTCGCCCTGAATTGCACAGGTGTACTACACTTTCGGGAGATGATGAAGGGCCACCACCAAGTAAGAAACCTCGTATAGCCGAGGATGACAAGATCATCGGAAAGAATAAATTTCTGCTGAGACCCGTAGACATGGATCCTGCCTCATTAAACCTTTCCAACAATAAGTTCGTGCGCTTAATCGTCGCGAACGATCCCAGTAAGAGTAAAGTTAACCATATCACAGCTCATATTGAGCCGATGAATATTAACACGACAAATTCTGTGAGCTCGGGCATGAGTTCGCCCATTGAACGGACCGACATCCTTAAACTTGCCACGGAGAAGATTTTAACAAAAGAAGATTATGATTTGCACAAACTGGAGAATGAAAGGGACGGAAAAAGCAGAAGTATTAGAGACTCCAACATCTCGGAAAGTATTAAGTAAGTTAATAACAATAATGTAATGGTTATAGAAAAAATTTTGAAAAAATGTTTGTTTTCATTAAAAGTTAATGATAACAAAACTTCGTTTTTCAAAAGTTGGTTTTCTGTAAAATTGAATGGCAAAACTACAAATTGTTATATTTTCAAACGAAAATTTTGATATCGCAGGGACGCGGTGCAAACAATGATGAAACATGATGAATTGATGCAGCAAAGACACCATACGTGGATGGAGAAACAATTTGAAATTCAACGAAAACACGACGAAGATCGACAAAAAGCATTGATGAACGAGCTGAAACAGCTCCGGAGTATCGTCACTGTACTTCTAACAAATAAGCAGTCTCATGTTAACAGTCAGAATCGATAGAGCCTCAATAACATTTTGTACTATCGAGCAAAAATAAGTTTTAATAACATTTGCCAAGCTTTAAATATGTACAAAATCTAAACTTGTAAATACGAAGCTTAAGTTAATATTTAAATTAAAATTTTGAAATTTAAAGAAACAGTGCTCGTAGAAGTAATATGCAATTTTTACTATTTTTACTATGTAAAGATTTTTGTTCTTCTATTTTTTTTTTTTTTTTTTTAAAAGAAGTAAAAATTATTATAAATTATTATTATTATTATTATCATTACTATTAATTATTATTATCTTTTCATATGCGACGTACAATATAATTTTTGATACTGTTCAATGAATAAAGAAGTGAACTTTTCTTTCTTTATTTTTGTTATTACATATTTACATTAAAAAAATCGACGAAATAACGTTGCTTGTAAAAATAGCTTGCGCATTATACTTGTATTAATGTTATTGTTTTTCTCAATTATTCTTCAAATTAATTTATTTTTTACTTTTTTATACTTTTTGAAATTTGCTCCGTTTTGAGTATTTTGTTCACAATTTATATGCAATAGACAAAAATATAAATATGATAACTGTGTAACTGCCGAAAGTGTATAAAAAAAAAAAACTAGATTTCCATATTAGCTTTCTTTTAATACAACTTTTGAAGAAAAAATTAAATTACTTCTATTTTTTTATTGCCCTTGTTTATATATCCTGTATAACCTACAACATCTCTATAATTATAATTATATTATTATAAATGATTTGAATTTTCGTGCTCTTAACATGCAGCGACATCTATTAGACTGCTCTATTCGCGATAATCGCGATATCATCAGCTCAGCTGATGGTTGATGTCCGCTCTCCGCCTGATTATGCGATGTATATGTGTATATATGATGAAGGTCAAAGTCTGTTTTATTGACAGTGTTTGCGAATCACATTATTATCAACATGGTTTCTGTCAGACAAAGTAAAAAAGTATTTTTTAAAATTTGTTGTTAGTTTAATTTATACAAACATTTATAATCTCATAATTAATAAAATGTGCGAAACTTCCTGAAAAACTCTTTCATGAGGTATTTTAATATTTCAATATTTGTATAGTAGTTAAGCATTTGAAGGTTGCAAATATTTACGATTTTACAGTGAAAATATAATGAATTCCACTTATTCAAAGTTATTGGTTATTTACCTGCAAAAACGGAGCTTTACATTTTACGACTTTACTTTAAATCTAAATTATTTAAATTTAAATAAAACTTCTATTTTTCTAGGTTAAACTTTCATATTTATGTCAGTGCATAAAGTCAACTTTAACAAAGTACATAATTGTTTTATGTTTTACAGAAGTAAACAAGATTTGAAAAATGTTACATCGTTCTTACAGTCTCTTATGCTTTATTCGGCGCAATGTAAATAGCTGTCATAAAGAGCAATTTTATTTACTTCAAACTGGACTTGCAAAAAGGCACAAAAGTACTCTTATTAAACAGAAATTTGTTCTTATCACATCAAACTCATCGAAATTTGGCCATGACAAACATGCCAGTACAAGATGGCTATGCACAAGAAGATTGAGTGCTAGCGATATTAAAAGCAAGACTGAAAAACAGGAAGGAATACCAGGAAAAGATAATAAAGAAGAAATTGGCCATAAAATAGTTGAATTAAACGAAGAAAACTTAGGAAAATTGAAGAAGAGAGTTCTCAATGTGGAGATTTCTGAAGAAACAAAGAAAACAGAAGAAATAAAGGTTGCAAAGCTCATTAAGAAAGAAGAAAAGAAAGTGGATAAAAAAGTAGACGAACCAGTCAAACCACGTACTTACTTTTTAACTTATATTACTAAACATTTAAATTTTCATTTATAAAATTTTATTTTATTGATACAGCTCCTAAAAAAAAAATAAGGGTAGACTTGTCGGTATCCTCTTTGGAAAGAAATTTCATAACTCCTATCAGAGCAATGTCCGACTTTTTACTTAAACCAACCGACTTGGAATCCTTGCCTAAAACAAAAAGAAGATCACCTTATGAATTTGAACCACCAATTACAGTCTACTGGAGGAAAGACGTGGAAGCCAAGTAAGTAAATTTATTTGGTTGTCAAATTATTAAATACTAATTATAAAATATCATTACTTTTAGAGCTTTGGAAGTTTGGGGTTCTCGAGAAGCATTGTTAAAAGAGCTATTGAAAAAGGAACTCGAACGTAAGACTTATCAGCAAAGTAAGTAAACTTCTTTCATCGCTTAGCAAAAAAACATTGGAAGTGGAATATATATTTTTTTTCTATTCAGATGTATTCACTGTCAAGAAGAGATTGAGAGACTACAGGAGGGAAGTTGGAAGTCAGAATCAAACAGTTGAGAAAGAAGGACTTTTTGGTAGATCTGGTAAAGTTGTTCTAACAGCTATTGTGATGTAAGTTAAGAATTTAAAAAACTTCTTTCTCTTATTTTATATTAAATTTCATTTATATTAACTTTATTATCTTCACAGAAATGGAAGTAATTTCCTTTTCAAACTTTTTGCCTGGGTATATACTGGCTCTCATAGTATGTTTTCTGAATGTATTCATTCGGCAGCTGATACTTTTAATCAACTAATTTTAGCTTACGGAATACACAAATCTGTACAGGTATACGTTATTTAACTATTTTCATAAATTGTTATTTAAAAAACAAGTAATTAAAAAACCATGAATTTTTTAGACACCAGATCCAGATCATCCGTATGGTTACACAAATATGAAATACGTATCGTCTCTAATTTCGGGCGTTGGTATTTTCTGCGTAGGAACCGGTTTATCTGTATATCACGGAATACACGGAATTTTATTTCCAAATCCGGTAGATTCGTTTTACTGGGCATATTTTATCTTAGGTGGATCTTTGGTATCCGAGGGCGCTACTTTGCTAGTGGCTATTAATTCGATCAAAAAAGGTGCGTTGGAGAAGAAGCAAAGCTTTCAAGAGTACGTAATGACTGGACATGATCCATCCGTTAATGTTGTTTTGATGGAAGATTTTGCCGCAGTAAGTTGTAATAATTGCTCGAGCACCAACGAATTAACTTAAAAATCATCTAATTTTTGCCTAATGAAAGCGTAATATCTTTATCATCAGATGTTCTCTTGAAAAATTATTTTATATCGTAACTATTCTCCTTTTTTAGGATAAGCATTAAAAATTTAGAATAATTCACCACAGTAGTTTTTTTATTTAGCATTCAATTTTTTTAAATTTAATTATTATGTTCCACTACTTGCATGAATAAAACCTTTGCAAAATTCACTAATAAGAAAGAAAATGTAAGAATTTTGTTTTGTTACTGAAGTAGTAGCCAAAGATTTGGCTCTTTTTAACATTCGAGTTAATTTTTTTTTTTTTTTTGCATGAAATAAGTGGTAAAGATTTATTTGAAGCGACATGTAAGTTGCAAATTTATTCTTTGGTGATCACTGTAGATTTAAATAAGTAATTGAGACTAATTTCTTGAGAATAGTTAAAAGTTTGTTGTGTGCAAGTTTCTCAATTGTAATGCTTTAAACGTTTCAATTTCGATAATTTAATTGTTTTACACAGGTCATTGGAGTTGCAATAGCTGCCAGTTGCATGGGACTCACGTCGTATTTGGGGAATCCTATGTTTGACGCAATAGGCTCATTGCTTGTAGGCGGACTTCTTGGCTGCGTAGCTTCTTTTATCATTTATACAAATGTCGCTGCTTTGGTGGGTCAAAGCATACCTCAAGAAAATCTCGACAAGATAAACTCTGAATTAGAATCTGATATAATGGTAAGTGCATTGCTCAATAATTTGAGAATGCATTTGAACATAATTTAAAAAATCTGTTAATTATTGTAGGTAAGAGCAATTCACGATGTGAAAGGCATTGATATGGGCAACAGTCTTGTAAGATACAAAGCTGAACTTGACTTTGACGGTCGTGAATTGACGAGGTGCTATTTGGATAAGCACGATCTTAACGCGATGCTTGAAGTAAGATAGTACTCTATACATTTGTTATTGTTTTCGATTTTTATTACCAACTGAAATAATTTATTCATTCGTTTGATTCTTAGGAAGTTAAAAAAATGCAAACAATTGATGAGCTCGAATCATTTTTG
Source organism: Ormyrus pomaceus (assembly GCA_900474385.1). Lineage (NCBI taxonomy): Eukaryota > Metazoa > Arthropoda > Insecta > Hymenoptera > Ormyridae > Ormyrus > Ormyrus pomaceus. Next base: position 12,131 of record UCOM01002001.1, on the reverse strand, counting down.
CTTAAACACGGAGAAAACATTGTCGATATGCTTGGCGGAGAGATCGACCGAATCGAATTGAAATTAAAGGTAAATTTATTTACAATAATAATCTTGCTTTCCTCTATGTATTCTTACGCAACATTTTCTCCATTTCAGAAAAAATACCCAGAAATCCGGCATTGTGATTTAGAAATTCTATAAAAATGTCTTATAGGCATTACGGAAGTTTAAGGCCACTGGATGTAAATACTGATTATAAATAATAATATTATTATTTATGAAGTTGTAGGTCGTACAATCAATAGTTGTGACAAGAAAATTGGTGTATCTATCACAATTTGTTACAATAATCGCTTTAATAAAGCTGTGCAAACTAATGACCTAAATACGTAGATTTATTCTTATCGAAATGAGACAGGAAAAAAGTCAAAATTCAATGCTATATGTAACGTAACGTAACAATTAAACTAGATATTGATTGCATACGTCTGAAAGACGATTTCCTTCAAAAATAATTTCTGATTTCCCAAGAGACGTTGGATTTCTTCTGAAAAAAATTCAAATCTTTTTCGCCCTTTCCACAGCATAGCAGCATACCAGTTTTATAAATTAAAGGAATTTTTAAAGTTTCAAAATAACGATTGAGGTTTTGCATTTAACTTTTTTCAAGCAAATCAATATTAGAGCTCTGTTGAAATTGATATGACTTATAAATTTCATGTAGTACTTTTTTAAAATTCATATGTGAAATGATTGACCCAGATGAACATTTTTAAAATTTAATACAGATTCACTTTGATATAATGCTTGCCGCAAATATATCAAAATTCTTATTTTTACGGACTGTTAAAAACACTTTTTTAAAGGCCTTTTTTAATTTAGTAATAAGTAGATTAACGTTAATAAACGGTATATTGGTTTTACGGATAATGTTTAATAGACAACGTTATAATGCACATCTGGAATTCATAACATTTTTTTATAGCCTTTATTTTACATTTTCTTTTATTATTCTTATTTAATAAAACAGTAAAGATGTATTTGTTAAGCTGTATCGATAATTAAAAAAAAAAATGAATAAGAAATGTAAAAGTAAAATAATGAATTGAAATATTGATACTAAAAAATAAATATTATTTGAATGAAAAAATACTCGATTAAACAATTTCATCAATACAAAATAGTAATAAAGAAATATCAGCGTAAAACTGCTCATTTGCTTTTTAACCGTTTTAATTGAACTATTTTATTCTTTGGTTGAATTATAAATCTAAAAAACTAATAAGATTTTTAAAAAAATAAGTCGGATACCTGTGCTATTTGCTTGAATATTTTAATAAAAGTTGGAGTAATTCAGTGTTTTTATATTAAAAGGCTCTGTAAGAAAAAAGTTTTCATCATTAAAACTGGTACTAATTTGAAATGGACTAGTAAATTTATTTATTCAGATTTTACTTGCCAAAAAATTGTTCTAACAGCTAACAAGTAAATTGCAACTGCTAGCAATACCTTATGATAGAGTGGCCGCCGAAATTGAAATATCGCCAGTTTAAAAAAGCGTTGCTAACCATTGAAAACGAAGGCGGCAAAAAAATGATGGGAATATTAGTAACTGAAATATTAATATGAATTAATATAATGAGGCAGTTATTTAATATCGGCAGTTTTTTATAGTGAACCTATTTTTCGTGCGATTTTTCGATAGAAAAATGTTGTACCAAGAGATGAATAGCAAAATGAAAGGAAGCTGCAGTCGGCGACTCCCCTGTCCTGCGTGGACATCGATCGCACACTGCGCGTATAGTATAGGTGGAAAGGAAACGCGCTGACGCATCGTGTATGCGCGAGCGAGTGGCACGTGCCCCTGTCGATCAGATCATTTATGCTATACGGGACGAGGTCGAGCCTCCAAATTAACCCTCTTCTTACCTTTACTTTATTTTCGGGCAAGATTTTTTATCAAATCGACGTCGTAGAGATCGATAGCAGCTCAGTTTTTTTTAATTTACTTTTGCCAGCGAAAGGTAAAAGAGCTTGATTCATTTGCGTTTCTATTTCCGTTTTTAAACTTTCAATTTAATGCAGTCTAATCGAAAAAGTTTTCAGAAAGTATAGCTTGGAATAATAATAATAATAATAAAACACTTTTTTTATTAATGGGGCAATTAATCTCTTTTGTTTTCGTATTATCTGTTATTTTTAGGCTCCTACCTGTAACGAGCTACAAAGGAAACTGTAAAAAAGAAGAGGCACAAGGACGTGACAGTAGCTGCTCGCGGAAGAGGACCAAAAACCGAGCGGAGACAGACGGGTCAAACGGGTGCGACCTCTCGATCGCAGACAACTAATTTTAATTCTAATTTATATCTAATAATAATTATTTAACCAATACAGATAGAGTGTCGGCCGATCTGCAGTAGTTTAAGTCTGCGTACGCTCCGGCGTAGAGTTAGTCTTAAAAAGAATGAAATTTATTGTATACTACATTAATGAAAAGTGATTAGTGCTATTATAAGAAGCTCTCGAACTTTACTTTATTGTGCGTTTATAAAAAGTAAAGGTGGGCAGGCAGCCCGGCAACAGTCCCTTACATCCCCAGCTCGGCTCGTGCCATTGACCTACGGAGCTGCCGAGCCATTCTCCCGAGCGTACTCCTGCTGTTCGGTGCAAGGAAGCGCTCTCAATTAATAACTGATGATAATTAGAAATTGAGCTGTAAAAAAGGCAGATACATTCTACTTACCACTTGTAATTTAGTGAGATCTATTAAAATAATAAAGCATTCAGGAGACACAGACAAGGATAATATAGTCAATAAAATAAAGGCAATAATGAAGCAAACAAAATATTTTATTGTTAGATATTATATAGTACAGTACGCGTAGCCCGTGACACATTAAAACAGACGATTTAGTACATAATATCCTAAATAAATAGCCCTCTTATACCATTAATAACCAACGTTGATATGACAATCGCAAACTTGATTTGTTATTCGTTAAACCTCGATTATTGGTCAAGATCGAGTTTGATTTTGTGCAACTAACACCCGAAAACGGCCCAATTTCTGTTATTAAAAAAAAATAGCCCTCATTACATTATCGAGGCTTTCTCTGCATAAAGCTGCATATTCCTGCCTCTGTCTCTGCGATTTCGAAATTCTCAACATTTCCCAATTGATCGACGGTTCAAAAAATGCCACAACCAATTACAATATATACCGTTTATTTACGTGTAGTATATAAATATAAGTCACAGGCCAACATTTCGTAGTACAACACAGCACAATCATTGTCGTATTTTTTTTTCTTTTGTCTTTTTGTATATCCGATAGGTTTTACATTAAAATTACGGTATCAAGTTCAAATAATACATTCGTTATAATATAATACGCGTGTGTATGTATATACATATATATGCATGTATATGTATATGCATATATATGTACTGATATACATCAGTAATATTAAAATTGACCAGATATATTCTATCGACTAGGCACACTTAGTTCATAACAAGAAAAAAATGGTCGTTTTCTCTTAGCCGCTTAATTCCGTTCGTACTCGCTTTTTCCGCGCAAAGATGACGTTGCCACGTAATCGCTCCTAATTCATTTAATAATAATGACAATAATGATAATTACCTTTTATTATTATAATAATAGCGGTAATACATATAACACGTATTATCCCTTGTTAGAGATATTACGCTTTGAACCGCTTCTAGCACACAATTTTTTATTCACATTCATTTATTTTATTCAATATATAGTAAATATTCGTCCCTTATTATCGTACTAATGTATTATGGAAAAATAGAAACTTCTGACAATAAAAAACCAAACAAACGTGAATCGATAATTGGGAGTTGCGGCTTGAGCTTTCTTTGGCTTTGACAACTTTTTTACTTGTGGGCATTTCCGCAAAGTGCCTAGTAATTCATCTGCAACTCCCAACGTCTTCTTAACCTTTTACAGTAAATATCATCATTTTTTTCTGTTCTAAATTCATTAACTTTATTCGCCCTTTTGTTCATTTCTAGATCGCAGCATGAAAGTTTGATTTATCGAATAATAGCTTATAATTCAGCGTGGTATTCCTCCGTTTTTGCTTATTTGTTATAGTTTTCTTTTTTGATAATGCTAACTTGCATAACATGGACGAGAAATTCTTTTCTTTCACAAATTCGCAAGGGCGCCTTTGAAAAAATGTATACAAGAGTAACAATTTGTTCGAGTGCTCAACCAGATACATTTTTACTTATTGATCGCATTTTTTTATTTTTCTGCTTTATATTTTATACTACAAAGTTTGGCGCGAAACGTCGTACTTTTATTTTCTCTTGCAATGCAATTTTTAACGAATTATTCCTTTATTCTAAACAAATGTCAAGATTAATTAAGCGATGGAAACTGCTGTGTCCTTTTTTTTTCGACAAAAGATTAAGAGAAAAATAATTACAAGCCCCCAGTCAATCGATAATCGATAAGAATAAAAAAAGTAGAACACAATTTTTCAAATCTCATTAAAGTTTGCCTCGCGAAATTTAGTTAGAGGTTCGGCGATTCAAAGTACTCCTGCATCGGCTTTTATCGAATAACAGACGATGGCATCCGAGTAATTTGATAGTCGCAGGGTACCTTTGGAGATTTTAATTGGATTCAATTCGCTCGGTAGCAGTAGCTTTTTTATAAGGATATAAAAGATTGGCTACACGTTATAAATTTGATTTTGCGAGCAATGGATCCTAGTAGAACTACAGTTCTACCTCTTGGATCTAAAAAAAAAGTTTCCATCGAAATGATTGATAAAATTAACCCAAGTGAAACATGTTCGTCATCGTCTTTTTCCATTTTCTTATAGCACGACGCTTGGTCATTTAGAGTCTATAATTCAACGTACAAATATAATAGAAAAATATAATTGGTAGAAGAATATAGAGATAGAATAGTGTTAGAATTAATTATTTTTTATCAATTACTTCCATGTATATCGCATTATACTGAAATGCCTAAGTAACGCATCGAAAAATGTATATTTTATACACATCTATCCATTATTATAACACGTATTAACACTCTTGTTATCCCCAATCCCTTTCAAATTTTCTTCAATTTATCTTTTTTCGCTTCTCTCTAAGCTAACAGGTCTTGACATTTATAGCTTTCAACTCGTATGGTTTTCCTTTCGATTGCTTTGCTTTCATAATTTTCATTCTTCACTTTTTTCAACATCATTGACAAATTTATAACTGGCGGCTAAAGACTATACGCAGTAGATTTTTTTCCTTTATCGATTGCAATTTGTGTGTGTGTGTGCGTGTGTGTGTGTGTGTGTGTACGGTTACATTATGCAGTTTTGATTTACTCGGCCGATAAAACAGGCCGACCGAGCGGATCTTATTACCAAATACATTTTTTTTCTTCCTTACCCAGTAAAAAAATCAACTTTTTCAAAGCTGCGTCTTACCTGCTCACGGCTAATTTGTTTTTCAATACTTTTATATTTTTTTGCAGCTCTTTTCGTCTCTTTTGAAAAACACGTAACAGCTAAATGCTTCTCTTGTGCATGCGACTTTTTTTTTTTTTTTTTTTTTTTTTTTTTTTTTTTTTTTTTTTTTTTTTTTTTGTTTTTTTTCCATACTTCCGGCCGTCCTGTCAGAAAATTTCAAATCGCGGAAATATACTATACATTTATAATTATTATTTTTATTTATCTTATTTCATTTAGTTTAGAGCCTTTTCTCGGTAAAACGTATAGTCCCTGATAACTATTATATAATATTATTATGAACTGTCGCCTTTTCTTTTGTGCTGAATCATAAAAGTTTAACTTTATTTTTTTAATCATCATCCGTCGTTACTTTTGAAAAAGCCTATATGAGAATAATATTGTTAATAACTTTTTTTTTTAATTAAATTGGAACACGAGCCAACCTGCTGCAGAGGACAACAACGTCGAGATCAGTGCACGAATTCTATAAGAGTGAATTCTGGGTAGATGGGTGCATGAGGTAGGCGAAAAAAGCGCCGAAAAAAGAATGAGAAGGATGAAAATAAAATGGCTAGATATAAAAATATTTCCATATTCAGTTTAATAGTCGTAGAGAAATCTAACGATACATTAGACGAGGAATAAAGCCAATAAGAGACTAATACGTTATAGTGTGATTTTAGTAAAAAACTAAGGTACGTTTATACGTAGGTAAGTTTTTGAAAGGTCTATCGATTAGCCTGAATGAAAGTAGTAGGATAAAAGTGTTGGGTATGCTGCTTTTGAGAATGGGTCTAGTGAGTGTTTTTGCGCGATAGGATCTTCCGAAGAGGGTTTCAAATCTCAAGAGCATTAGTATATATAATATAATAAGGAAAGTCTTTGTTTTCTGTTTCAGCTTTTCTCATTGTCCGAGAACGAGACGGTCGACGGACGCCTAGATATAATATATAGAAAAGGAAACAGTCAGTCTTAGAGGGTGGGAAGAAGAGTGAAAATCTTGGCGCACTCGGATTTCGTTGGCGTCGTCGCGCTTTTTCTTCAAGAAGAATTTCCAAGTTAGCCCCCATGAAATCTTTGTGAAATTTTATTACTGCCTCGTAAAAGCACTCGTTCAACCGAGCATCAACAACACTGGAATCGCTATGTAGGAAAATTTTTAACAACGACTGGCTGTCAAACGCGGCAATATCATCGGTATATATACGTGTAGCCCTACACATCGAAGAAACAACAACTCTTAGTCAAATTCCTTAAGTAGGTGCATGGTGTAGTCGAGCGAGCAAGATTTTAACTAGTTCGAAGCTGCATGCTGCTGCAAATTCGATGTTACAGTAATTAAAAAGCGTTTTAACGCTTATAAAGTAAAAACCGTAATAGGTACGTAATAAGAAAATTGATGGTGCTTGTTTATTTGTTTCTTTGGTAATTCAGACGTGTAGAACAAGTGAAAATGAAATATAGTTTTACTAGAGTCTCTCTAACCGGAACTTGAAACGACTGCCGGCTAAATCAGGGTCAATCTTTTCCTACTTCTACGTCGACTATTGCTAAGCTACACGCGTCGTTTGCGGCTCGCGACTAAGGTACGAGCGCCTAAAATTATTATACGACTAGTATTATAAAGTTATACATTTGCTTGTCTCGCACAAACTGCTACGTCTAATCCTAAGTCCATTAATTCTTGAAACTTGGCTTGCAATAATTGATTATGAGTGTTGTCTTGTACGAAAAGTCATTATACTTATAGATTACAACAGATTATTATTACCGCGACAGACATGGGCGATAGAAAAAATAAAATTATCGTATAGCCGGGGGTGCCCGGTGCCGCGCATGCCGTCAACGAGCCCCCGATAACAAATCAGCCGAAAACTTGTCTAAACTTCCTCGCGATTCTTTAATTATCTCTTAAAAAGCGTAGGTGCGAAGCTCGACGGAATCGGATAGCCGATAGCCGATAATTTACCAATTACCTTTCACTTTCAAGCGAAAGAAATAATCAAAGGGGATGAGAGTCAAATAAATTCCATCCAAGATACAGTATCGTCTAAGCTTTTGTTTGAAATACTTTTATTGTTTAAAAAATGTCTTGACAATATTTAAAATATTTAACACATATTTAAAACATTTTGCAATTATTTTCTCGCACAATAGTCCTTTCTCTCTCGCTCTCTCTCTCTCTCTCTCTCTCTCTCTCTACTTTTATATAATAATAATAATAATAATAATACAAGCTTAAAATTAAAGAATCCAACATCGTGTAAATCAATTAAATGTATTTGTATATTGTTCTTCTTAATCTTTGTACGTGTTTCAGTAGAAATGATTTGTTGAGATTGCTAAGACTCACTATATCAATATTGAAAATACAGCATTTTCTCTCCACAACTGAGACAGACATACACACGGTATAGTTATAATGGATAATTATTACGGAAGTGTGTGGTAATTGGTAAATATTCTTATATCCATTTGACTTAAAGACTATTACTCGTCGATTTTTCGTCCTTCCCTCTAACAAGATTAGCCTGTCGGTAATGATTGGTAGCTCGCTACAAGTAGAAAACCCCATGGTTCGTGCAGCTCGCTTGAACCAAGTCCAAAGTTATCTTAAGTGCGTCCCTCAAGTTTTGCGCGTTTGCGTGTGCGATAATAACCGTCGAAGCTATAGAAAAATCGAAAAGAGATCCAGATCTGCACTTTTCTCTCTGTGATGTGTGTATTTTTAAAAATCGCTCATTATAACAAACTACTTTCCATCTTTAATTTCAAAATGCCAACACGTGTAAGACTCGCGGCAAACAAGCGGAAAAAAGTTGCGTAAAAAATAAATTTCCATCCGACAACAATTAACGCGTCGGAACGTCGCGACTCGAACGAAACAGCTCATTTTAGACCTCCCCTTTTAAACCATCCGGCCACTTTTTTTTTTCTATATATTTTTTAAATACGGACATTCATGATAATTATGCATCTTTAATAAGAAATATACGGCTTAAATCGTCAGCAGGCGTTTTAATTGGTTTATTACAGTTTTGGTGTTCAGTTACAGTTCTTTTCATTAATTATTCATTTTTTTTCATTTTCTTTTTCATTTTTTCCTTATCTTATATACTCAGTTTACTTCGATTCGAAGAAAAAAGCCTACCTACAAAGACGACATTAACGGATTACGTGCAATAAGTCGTTAATAACATTGTTACAGCATTTATTATTGTTATGCAATTTTTATTTTTTTAAAATCTTACCTTAGTAATTCAGACTCGCTGTTGATGAACAGTCGTTCCTAGTTTTCACGCACACAGCTTTAAAAGATTTAAGTAGACCATAGCTCGACACGGATTCATCTTAATTCCCTCTAATTCTAAGTGTATTATCGTCGTAATTGTTTATTTATTCAGATAATTAAGGTCATTATCCCATTTTCCCCGCGAAAATCGGCGCAGGAGTTGGCGTGCTTCGCACCTGACGAACGAAAGAAAAGTATAAGTGAATTTCGTTGATTTATTCCAGAAAATAGGCAAATCACTCTAATCTTACCAATTTCGAGTTAGTCAGTTATATATTCTACTTAAACATGGGATAATAAAAGATTTTTACAACTACTACTCTGCAGGTGCGAAAAGAAACTCTGACGCTCGACTTTCTTCCCTGCGCCCCGAATCCCCGAATCAGCTGTTTTACCTTTACGTCAAGTAATAAGCTAAAAAAACCGAATTAGCAATGGAAAAAAGCCAAGACAACATTCGTCGCCTAATTCTCCCTTGTCCCTTTCCCGCACCCTTATCAACTTTCTACTGTTACTGTCCCTTTTCTGTTTTACTCATCGCTTAGTTTAGCGTTTTAACCGTTGTGCTCATCTTTTCTGTCTGCTTCGTGTATAGAAATGACTAGTATATAATAGATGAATTTATTAATCTTTCGCTTCGGCGACAACTTTAATCGTATTTACTTAATCATATTCCGTAAGATACAAGCAACAACTAATAAATCCATTGTCCTTTAGAATTTTTGGGTGATTCGCAAAGCTAATAAATCAGCCTGCAGCGTGAGAGTAGAAAACGATTGCAATGATCACAGTCCGTTTCGTAAACATTTTATAGATGAGAGTCTCACTGTTTGATAACTCAGGTTTAATACTCGCGATGTCGGTCTGTCTATCTGAGAGGATCTAGCTGTGAGCTCGAAGTTCAGGTAATTTGGACATTGTGTTCAACATTTCATTACGAATTAGAAGCTGTTTTATAATCTAAATATATAATATATGACGTACGTGTGAGTGTCGTTTCTAAGGGTGCATTCGAGATCGAACATGAATAGTAAGCAACCAAGTCGGTCGTGTTTTCTTGTGAAAATCGCCCGATCTAAATATACCTTACTTAATAATCAACATTTCGCCATAACGAAACAGTACTTTGACACAAATTCGAGTCAACTTGGAAAAGATGCTTTTCTTACTCTTCTACATTATATAGCTTATAAGAAAAATCTCATTACTACATCTTAACTTTCCCTTCGTCATTTTTTTTTCTACTCTCAATTTATTACTCTCAATTTTTTTAAGTGAACTAAAACACTTTCGCACGCGTCCGTCCGTTAAGAAAGATAAAATATATCGAAATATTCTCAATTAAAATGAGATATATAATCGTTTCATTTAAAAAAATTCAGAGCTCATCATCTAGAGATTGTCCTCTCGGCTTTAACAAAGTTATCGATTTTTTATTCTTCCATCGCACCTTAATATCACACCTCACTATAACGTATGTATAAAAGGAAGAAAATAGATTTCGAACTTTAACGCAGATTTTTTACTTTACTTTACGTATCGGAATGTCGCTAAAACAATGATCGCAGCGAGTTTGAAAACACGACCGGCTCTCGGATCTTTTCTCTTTCTATTGGGAGTCTCTCTTCAACGCCAACTTCCAACGCCAGCATACTTTTACTCATTTTCCCTTTTCAATTAAAAAATACAAACACTTTACAATACACGTATTATCCATTATTATTCCATATCAACCGGTATACTATACGAATAATATAATAAATCTAGACTATTTCAATTGTTAATCATTAGTTTTTCTTTCGGACAAATGTAATCGTTACCAAGTGGCAAAATAATCTTTCCTCCTGTTTTTTTCGTTACTCCTCCCCTTATCCCTCCCTTATCTTCAATTATTCGTCAACAATATAAACTTGCTTTGTATCGAGCTTTTACTCTCGCTCTCTCATTGCAATTTCTCGTAATGGAATTAAACGCGCGCAGAAAACGGGACAAGATCTTCCTCCTTTTCTACGCTCCCTTTATTATATATATCCGCCGGATATTTTTTCTCGGGACTAAATGAAAAGTAGTCGCACAGTACTAGTTTTAGTTTTGCCTTTTTCACCTTATCCTTTTCCTTTTTCTTTACGTTTAAATAAAAATACAAAAAATATATCGTTTATGTATGAGAATACACCGAGAGGTGTAAATCATTCCGATGAATCGAAAAAAATCTTTCTCTCTTGATCGATTTAATGAATTTTTTTTCAAAAAGTAAATCCTTTCTCCCTCATTGTCAGTGTATTCTCGAGTTTAACCTAGGACTAAAACTCAAGGGAAAAGGCTTCTCCTATTCCCATCTGATCCCTGAAAGGCGCAGAGCGCAAAAGAAAGCTCGCCCCTCACGAAATCTCACGGAAGGATTACTTCTACGCTCTCGCAGCTCGGAGGCACTGTCATGTGTGCATGAAAAGGGCTCAGAGAGGTTTGGTCCACGGAGTTTACGGGAAAAATGCGGAATAGCGTAAGAGACGAGGATGGAGCGAGATTCTAGAAAAATACTGCGCTTTTTTTTTTTTTTTTTTGTACCTCCGAGCTGACGACGCGAGCTCGGCGTCTCTATCAATTAGCAGTGACTGAACAATTATTCAGACGCGAAAAACTCATGTCTTGAACCAAGTTCAGCTTAATAAAAAAGAGCTTCTCCGTGACTAAATCTTTCGAGGTTTATCATCTTCCTCGTTTCGTTTTTCTTTTTTTCTTTTTCTTTCTTTATCATTAGTTTTATCGGTCATGTTCCCTAGAGTAATTGACATGAAGATATATATTTATATATACTTTAATATAGTTGTATAACGCATTTTGCGACAAGCCATTCTTCGCTTCCGTTTGCTTCATCAACAATTTTTATATTTTTTTTTTTTTGTTTTGGCTAAGTCTCCGTCCTCGGTTTGAGCTGTATACTTTCTTAAAACGCGGTTTCTCTTTTTAAAAAAAGCTGCATAAAAAAGTCAGCGCCACTATCCGTTTCCGTATTTTAAAAGGTTCTCGGCTCGAAGTTGGTGCAAGCGATGTTGGTCGAAGCTTCACCTAGTCAGGAATCAAGTGATGAATCGCGCGATAAATCAATGAAATAGTAGAATAAAAAACGAAAAAGTAAAGTAAAAAGCATTGGGTGAATGTTTTAAAAATGTTTATTGTTCTCCACAGTGTCGCTTACAAAAATAAAACTTATGAGTCGCACAATAAATCTAGCAAACGCAAAAAAAAACATGAGGAGAGAAAATCGGCAATATTCAAATCGAGATGATTGTCTACGCGAAAAAAGTACAATACGCAGAATACTGCACATTTGTCGATATATATATATATATATATATATATAT
>UCOM01002000.1:0-32191 GCA_900474385.1 Ormyrus pomaceus | reverse complement strand
GCGATCGTTTTGTAATTTCAATCAATTGTAGTACAATTATAATATATTCATTTTTATAAACCAAGCAATAAGATACTTTTCATATTCACTGATTTAACTATTTTTATTTTCAAACATATTTTAATTCATAAATTTAATCTTTAAAATTTAAACATACTCTATTTTGGCGCTTATTTTGTACGGACCAATCAAATCAGTCAACAGTAACCAATCAAAACAGTCTTATTGTGATGACAGATTTCATCCATCACTTTTTTAAGAGAGGATCGTATTTTTTGAAAAACATATAGTGTCATTTCAATAGAAAATTTCTAAATAAATATATAGAAAATGAGGTAAAGTATGTTGAATTTAAATTAACAAAAAGCTCAGAATTAAAATTAGTACCTTTTAAAATAGTAAATAGACTTTTTATGAATACTTCTAATTGTAAAGTGGAATTTTCAATCCTCTGGCATTTAGCAACCTTTTCACGACGGCTTTCCTTTTCCGCCCAATTTAACCCTAAACTGCCGACTCAAACCGGTCATTAACAGTGCCATCAAGTTCAGCCCTAGTAAAAAACAATTCACAGCAGGACGTCTCGTCGGCAAAAAGGCAATAAGAACAAGCAAGGCGTTCCTCTCGCCTTAATGAACATTTCGAGGCTCGGATAAGCAAACGGATCCGTTAATTGATTCCGCTGCGGCCTTCTCTTTTATTGGAGCGTCTAACCTCTAAACCCGATAAACTTTCAAGGGGATTTTACGACTCCGATGAACTTTTATCATTACGCAGCGCGGCTTATCAGCCTTCCTTCCGCCTTTATCTCTGCCCGCGCTTTTCCCTGCTTTTCACCTCACGTAGCAATTTTTCGATCTCGCGCCCCGTCACGAAAACGCCGTTAAGGCGGAACCCCTTAAGGATCCCTTTTTCGTCGGATTAGTTGCTGCCGATTCGGCCAGGTAATTGTTTTGTTTAAGGAGGGGCTTTTCTGTTTGACTTTTTTGGAATTTGCGATTGCCGCTGGAGATGCTGCACTTGCGAATTTAGAACGAGGAAGGATTGAAGGAGGACTTTCTTAATTAATTATTGATTTTTTCTTCTGAAAAATTGGGACGGGTTCGTTGTGAAGAAATTAAAGTAGAGGATTAAAAAAATAAATACAAACTTTTCTTTAGTTTCTATTGAAAACTTAAAAATTAAATCGTGTATTTGTAGAACTAGATTTTTGGTCACTTATTTTGGCAACTCCAAACTTTCTAACCAAGTTCAAGATATTTATCTCCGATATACATTAGTAAAACTTGATGAATATCTTCTAGTAAGCAAAACAGATTTTGGAAATACAAGAATGACATGACCTACTAAACTACTGCGTCGTATATGTTCGAATAAGCAACAAAATTAGACTTCTTTAAAGTTGAGGAATACGCATTTAAGACTTCAAGCTGATGAAATATTATTGAGATACAACATATTGGATTAATTGTAAACATCACTCATTTCCATAGCAATTCGTTATCTGCCTATTTTTCAATTTTTTAATGAGTTAACAAAGCGACTGTACAAGTATTATTAGATGAAAATTAACCTACGTTTTCAAGCTGCAAATTTGATATGATATAAAAGTAACAAATTAGAGTGAATTATCATGCACTCAATGACATCCAGTTCATGTGCGTTCATTGTATAATTTTCGATCATCTTTTATTTCAATTGATTGAATGTGTAATTTGAATAAACTCTTAAACCAAACGTAATTTTATCCTATTTCTCCTGTATTTTCATTGCTTAAAATGATGAATATTCATTATTGAAATAGAGAAACGTAAGTGAAGTATAAGGTATGTGGAATGAGAATGACATTAGAATTAAAACATTTTATAAAACTTAACGAAAGTATTATGCAGTGCTATATAGGTGCATAATAGATGCTAGATTTTTAGGAATTATAAAAAGCTTAAATTAATTATTATTAGTGGAAAGTAGTTAACCCTGCTTAGTTGAAAAAGCTAATTGCATGTAATTAGGCTACTAGAACATTTAGGAAAATTTCTGCTGCTAATTGCGCTGTAAGACGCATTCTGATATTAAGCAACCACTCACAATATTAGATTATAACGATTATTTAAGGTTCATCAGACAAAAACTATTTTTTATAAATAACGGCTACTCGATCTGTATTAATAAAAACACCAAAAGCATTGTCATAAAAATCATCAGTTTCAATCGAAACCCCATAAAATGTGCTACCCTATATAATTTAGTAGTTAAAAATACTAAAAGCAAGCCAGCGAACATCGCTGAAAAATTTTTAAACTTCCAGCGCAGAAAGGAGATAAAATTCCGCTCTTGCAAATCCCCTCTAAATTTTGGCTTTCACGGCAAGTCAGCGGACGAAATTCGCGCCGTCATTTCGCGTAAAAAAGTCGCGCGTAAACCCTTATCCCGGCACGAAAAAGTGGCAGCGCAGATTCCCGCCGCTGTTTGTTTTCGCGCGCGAAAGCGATCGATCAAAAGCGACGTCTTTTTTTCGCGAAAAAGTGATAAGAGGCGCAGCGCAGCTCATTTCCGAGTATCGGGAGAAAAGGATCTCACGTGCTTATGCGGCTTTTTGTTTATGTAGGTGTGCTTACTGCAGGCATAGAGATAATAGATGGAAGATGCGGATCTTTGAAATAGAAGATTGTGAAGAAGTATTTTTATCGGCTTGGGATGTAATTTTTAGCATTTTATTGATTTTCCAAACATCTATTTTTGTGTTTTTCTTTTAAATAAAGATTTTGCTATTTTAAGGTTCAATGCTCAAGGGTATTTACTGTAACATTTTCTATACATGTAAGAACAAATAGGAACAAATAGAAACGTCAATTTCAAGCAACGCTGGTGGTAACTTTATTTTTCGCAATTACAAGTACTTACAAATAAGCATTGATTGTAAGACAATATTTTAATAATACCTTTAAAGAAGCGAATTCGAACTTATGTTTGTATGTATATAGTTCGGCTGTACGCAATTTGATTTACTCGGTTTTCCAGTCCTTGTGCTATTCTGAAGCAGCCCAATTTGGAACTTCCTAATTGGACGCAATCCACTACAAGGGGATTCTAAACTTGAGCGTGTAAAATTTCAAATTTCAGTTGAATGACCGCTATTACAGAGACAGCAACAATGTTTTGTTAAAACACTCATCTTCCTCTTGTTAAAATGATAATAATTACTGTTTTTCGATTAATCTCTAATTTCACAGGCTTCATTTAGTGATTCTAAATAGAGTTAAAAAATTATTTACCCTAATAGGCAAACCTGAAAATCACTAAAGATAAAAATAATTTTCCGCAATAATGTAAAAAGCGTCGCGCAAACTTTTCGAGCAACAGTAAGTAACCCCGCATAAATCGACAGCGTCGAAAAGCAGAAATGGGAAACGACATTTTCTCGTGTCCGCCTCGCGGCAGGCCGTAATGCCCGAGTGACACGAAGCGCGTCCGACTGTTTTTCTAAGACTTCCCGCGCGCGCCGTCCGCAATTACCGGGAAAACTGAGAGCAGAAGACTCGCGCCTCACATTAAGGGTATTAGTGTCACGAGGTCCATTAGAAAAATATAAAGAGATCGGCTTATATTACCTCTCCTTAACGACTTTAAAGAGGCGCGCGTGATTTCGCCGCTCTTTATTAGGAAAATCGAAGGCTTAGTTATCGACTTAAAGCTTTTTTCCTAATTAAGCCAGATTACAGCCTCAGTTCCTTATTTCTTTTATAATCGCTTGTAAAAGCGCTATTTTACGGGGGATTGGAGCTGCAAGGGGAAGGGGCGCAGTTAAAAATTTTATTTTTTTAATAACACTGACTTAATGAAGCGAGTTATTAAAAATAGTGTCGGATTAAAATTATGAACTTTTAAAAGTTTGTGCAGTTTGGCGAGCTTAGGGTTTAATCCTTTGAACTTCTCGCGCTTTTTATTTGTCGCACGAATTCACTTTTTAAAAAGCACCTCTGCAAAACGAATAATACTTATATTTTTAAATTCAAATAAGCACTAAATTGTAATAATTTGTAAGATTGCTTCTAAATTTATGAAATTATTAGACTATCTCAAAGTTCAATTTCGTGATCAGTAATTCAAAAGGAAATGAAAAAGAGACTGAAAATTAAACGCTATTCAAATAATTTCTGTTCGATTTCATGCTATCACCGGGAAATTTCAAATTTCATTATCTGAGCTTTCAACAGCTTTAATTTTCCAATTTTCGAAAATCCACACTTCCCTTATCCGAATTATCCTCCCATCTTCCTCGAGGAGCTGCCATTCAATCCTAAAACAGAATCGCGAACGTCGAGGGGCATTACTATAACCGTAAAATCAATTAGATATATTTTTCTCTTCCTGCCGTCGCCGCGTAAAGATATTTTCTTGCGCACCATTTCGCGCGCCCTCGCCATACAACGCAGAAAAGCTTTTCGCGCTCGGTTATCGCGAGAAAAATGGAGATCCTTTTCTGCGACGATACTATAGTCCTGATGCCCAGCCGATTTATCCGACTTTTTCGCTTTGCTCAAAACAAGCTCCTGGTGACAATTTCCACGATTTCGCTGTCAGTCTTAATTTTTACAACAAACGTTCAGAACAAGAAATACTTCATTCTATTATTATTCTTTAAATCTATTATTTTCAAAAGAAAAATTAAAATAGTATTTATGAATGGATAGCGCACTTATTTACGATAATTTTATGGGTAATGTATTCATAAAATCCGTGCTTAAAATGATAAATTACATGGGACTAAATTCGTACTTATTATTATTGATAGATTGCTTGTTTTACATAAATTGTTTATGAGGCTATTGACATTATCCATGCAACAAGAAGTTATTTCAAAGAAATATTTATCGTCGTATGGACATATTTCAGTATGTTGAAAAATGACTTTTTAATCTCACATATTTTTCTTTAATGAAACTATATTTACATAAACACCGATTAGGTTTCCATTGAATATGCATTTTCTTCATTCGTTATACTTATTATTTGTAATCCTAGCCACAGTTAACTGTCTTTATGAGGTTCTAAAATATGTATATAAATACACTATTAATCATGAAATAAATATTTTTATTATACTTTTTCTGACACATTATTACAAATTAAACAAAAATGGCGGCACAGTTTATACAATAAATCAAAAAGTACTACACTGATAATACACAGACCTATAATGCTTCTGTAAAGACTCGCCATCTATCCTGTAAGACCAAAGTAATAGCAATTTTTAAATCGTTCAAACACTTACTCGAATTCAGAGTACATAAAACAGAAAACGAATGAACGATGTGTGAAATATTAGTTGCGACTACAGTCTTTAGTTTATTGACCATGAAAATGATTTTCAATTGCTCGGAAAATGCATGTTTACTGCAATTTTTCACCTTTTTGCAAAACCTTTTACAATATATTAAATACTAAATATGCCAACATAGAAACACAGATTTATTGTACGATTTAAATTTTCATTACTTATGTTATCCATAAGGTTATCCGAAATACTGGAAATTTCAATTTTGATTGTTTAAGAATTACAAATAATTCTTCGAAAGCATATTTTTCAAAGTCAAGAAAATTAATCGCAAAGATAATTTTAGATTAAAAACCATCCCAATTAAAAAATACAAATTTCCGTTCTAATCATCAAATGGGTAAGTATGGATTATCCTCGCAAGATTAAACGTTCCAATAACAAATATAAGCAACAGCTAATGACAAAAAAACATCAACAAATTTTTATATATCATTCTTTCAAATACTGTAAAATACTGATAAATTAAAAGAAGATATATAAGATTAAGTTCATTTATTGGTATTTTGCATCAATTTCATTAGTGGGTTAAAAAAGTCTATTTTTGTTATCATCACACTGTTTTATCATAGAAGTATCATGTAATTAGATCCAATGATTCATGCTCCATCAAAAGTCTCGATAACTCCATCAGGACTTTTATGTCTAATTTCTTATTGGAATTAATTACTTGCATACATCGTAGAAAAACAGCTTATTTGAAAAAATTTCACATTTTTATCCCTGGAATTTGACTGATAATCTGCGTCTCGCGTGTACGAATCACAGATTTTGTTGCATATTTTGGGTATGTTTTCTAATATCTAATAAAAAACGATGTTTGTTCAATCACTTACAACTTTATAACAATTAATTATGCAGTATTCCATTGAAAAAATTCTTTATTTGTTCAAAAGTCAAAAAAAGATTTTTTAAATTTGTTTTTGCTGCAAATCTTTGTTTTTTGTTATACAATTATAGGGGAGCGAACGAACATTATTTTTCTTTCTTTTAGAAATGATATTCCAAAGTTGCAACAAAATCTATAACTCAAACGTATGAGACGTTATTGACTTTGGGCATCTCAAAACTTCTATTCAGAAGTAATGATGGAAGCCGCGAGGAATGGAAAGTTTGAGCTACCGACGGTCGGTAAGACAGGCCATCAGCCCCTCACTGAATTTGATCACGCAGCAACCTTAGATATCTTAGCTTGCCTAGCAAAAGCATCATAAAGAGGGAAGCGAAAAAGAAAAGGAAAGGAAAATAAAGGCAGGAGGCATGAACTCGGACTGATTTTTCCAGCTGCGGAAGCCGGCGTCGACCCTCTCGATCCCCGGGGCGATGAAGAGCAGCAGCATGGGCGGTGGCGGTGGCTGCGGCTCCGTGGGCGAGGATGCCGCGATAGCCCTGGTCGGCGTCCACGCGGACTACCCCCGCGGCTACGTGGACGAGCGCGCCCTTTCGGCCGGCGGCGGTGGGGTAGGTGGCGTCGCCGGCATCGGCGGCAAGGGCACCTCCGGCAGCATCGGCGCTGCCTCGAAGCACAAGCCCAACGTCGGCTACAGACTCGGCCGGCGGAAGGCCCTCTTCGAGAAGAGGAAGCGCATCAGCGACTACGCCCTCGTCATGGGCATGTTCGGCATCATTGTCATGGTCATCGAGAACGAACTGTCCAGCGCCGGGGTCTACACAAAGGTCAGTTTCTTTATTCTTTTATCTTTTCATTTCTCAAACTTGAGTCGGCGGGGAGGGAAGGATTTTCAACACGAGGGTTAGATGCTTTTGTTCTGGATTCTTTTATGTCGGTAACTGTTCTTTCTGGATCATCTAATACTCACTTTGCTCTTGACAAGGACTAGTTAATAAAAAGTTCTTAAATGCTGAATTTTTCATAACTTTTAAATAAAAAATATTACAGACATAAAAATTGTCAAAAACTATATTTTAAAACTATTTTGTTCAACGTGTAAGAGATTTCATCCAAAGTAGGCAATTTCCTGCATTTCATACAAAATACTTGAAATTCAAAATTGTTACTTTTGCCTTTTTTCTAGTTCTTTCTCGAATAATACAATCTTTAATAAAAAGTTAACTGCATTCTGAACCGCGTATTTTTGACAAGTTTAACTGACAGAAAATACATTAAAATAAAAGCAATCACCAGTATATTGTTAAAAATGGGTCAATTGTATTTCCTTGAAATTCTGTAACCAGAAGGAAACGAAAATTTGCTCTTCGAATTTTGCATAACACTGAATACGTGTTATATTCCAGGAAGTTTCTGCGAAATGCAAATGTGCTTGAAAATTTAACCGGTACAAGAATTAATTCAGGTTTTATGCAATAAAATGTACATTCACGCATTTGATTAAAGAAAAATTTGATAGTAAAACTGAAACATGCTTTTGAATGTAATACAGCCTTAAAAATAGATTTCAATCGCATTTTCAGGAGTATTTTTTATCCTGCCTAAAAACGAATTTTTTGCGTGACTCCTATGTCGCTTGTAACTCGAGAACGAGGAAACCTTTTGATATCTAACACCTTTTATATTTAAGCTCGGTTTGTCTTCTTTCATTTCTGTATTTCTGCTGGCTTTGCAGTTTGGATACTAAAACCTTCATCTCATATTTCAAGGCCCATACAATGATCTCGTGGCACAGGCAGCTCTTTTTCAAGTACTAGAAAGCTTTTCCGAAACTTCATCTATAAATACATTACTGAAAACAGATTTTTTAAAAATGCGGTGAAATTTACAGCAATTGAAAGTAAGTCCTATTTCACTTCTGACGCGAACTAAGCAGAACAAAAGATTCTTAGCCCGGTAAGCTAAAGCTCTTAGGTGCTATTTTTCGAGAACGGAATCCTCCAATCTAGCGGAAGAGAGATTACAGGAATAAAGGCAATAAAAGTTTTTCGAAAAAGGCGGTAGATCGCGAAAGCGGCAAAAAGAGAAAGAGATTGATAAGTGGAATAAGAAGGAAAGAAAAGAAAGCTAAGCCGAAATAGACGTAGATCGATTGATTGATCGATCGATAAATTTATTTATAAGCTGTCACATATTGTGTGTCCTCCTTGCGAAGGCCACGGCGAGTAATGTACAGCTATTAAACCTTCATTTGCTGGTTTGTCCGATTTCGCTTCTATAACTGATTACATCAACAACTAAATTTAGAAAGAAATGCAATATCTTATTAGCAAGACAATAATCACAGCAACATGCGAATTAAAACGCTATAAAAATCATGACGAGTCGTTTTTTTCTCTCTCTAAAAATGTATTTGCCATAAAAATATAGCAACAATTATATTCAAACTATATGATTATAAATTATGATACTATTACATAATATCCTCGGAATTTATATTACTAAATTTTTCAGAGTGTATAATAACTGCAATGAAAACCCGAGAACAGTAAATATGCTTAAATTTAAGTGCATCTTTCTTGTACTTAGTCAAGGAATATTTGCTAAAATAAAGTAAACTTTTATTTTAGTCCAGGTAAACTTTTTGAGATATTCCATTATTTCCTCGTCGCCGGGACTTAAGAAAGAGAAATAAATCAAAGCGTTTTTCCGCTTTGAAACCATTAAAAAAAAGGGCTGAGAAGCTCTTTAAATTACCAAGCAAACAAACTGTCCAAAGCTTCAAACTTTAAGAACTTATCCGCAACTTTTTTAATAAACAGCATTTCAGTCGAACGCGAAGCACGACGGCCTTTTCATTTTACCGCCGACAATATTATGCCGATTTGAAGTTTATAATGAGAAAAACCTTCAATAGTCCGCAGAGGAAAGATCTACAGGTAAACTTGACTCTCTGAAACAGAAATTTAAGTTTAAAAACGTCTCAGACGTACGTTTTTCGCCCCAACTTCCTTATTTAATGAATTAGTTTAAAATGAAGAATAAAGCACTTTCGAAGTTGAATCTGTAATGTAACATGATTATGAACAAAATATAAGTGCATCCTTTTGAGAATTCAATAGTAATCTTGCAGCTTTTTTAATCCAAATACAACGTTGATAATAGTTTGATTCACCAATTTGTTATTTCCGTGAATGTCACTTTTTGTGACTATACCACAGTAAATTTTCTTCATATAAATGTCACTGGCAGTCATCTTGCCTGATATAAGAAGCCTTGTGTCTGTGCGACATGATATAATATTGAAAATATTTTGAAAAATAGAAAGACGGTATTTGTAAAGAATTCCGCTAAGCTTAATACTTTAAAAAAAGTAATTGAAAATTAGTTTTAGAAAAACTATACGTTTAAATATTTTAAATTGAAGAAACTGGAAATCTATGAACGATCTATCTAATTAACATTCAAATTAAATTAGCGATAAGACACTGCGGATATTTAAAAATCGATTTTACTTAATTTTCTACCCCGAATTAAAAGTGAATTTATCTCGTATCGAATAATTTCGTCTCGTAACACATTCAAAGAATTCTTTAATGAAGCACAGTAAAGCTTTTAACACAAATTATTCGAAAAATTCGTTCGTGTACTACTGTACTAAATTATTCACAAAGCTATACAATTTCCTATGTTTTTTAGCTGTTTAGATCCAAGGCAACTGAAAGCTCGAAACTTTCATGAGGGCATTTGCCGCGAAGTGTTTTTTGTCGAAAAAAATTCCTTTATTTTTCTTATGAATTATTTTCATAGTGACAGCGAGTACAGGACTTTTAAGCGCAGCACTAACTTTCTCATCATGCTAAATAAATTGCTCCTGGCAGTGTATTTTATAACGTTAAAACTTTTAATAAAACTGAAACAGTTAATTACCACGCTTTCCGCTTACAAGAAAAAACACTCTTCATTTACTTTTTATAATTATCTGCTTCACCATAAAAATGTCATTAAAAATAAAACAAGGGTGCATCTCTTCACATAAACCTTTTTTTAGTTTAAAAATTTCTACTATTGAATCCAGAATTTTAAAAAGTCTTGTTTATTTTCATATTTAGCAAATTTCAATATTATTTTTTTATTTTTTTGCCTTTTTTAATTATATCTGTCAATCACCTAATAAAAGTTAAAAGCCGCTTAAAACACATAAAGAACATACTCGAATAAGTGAAAAGCATAAAATCAGTAAATATTAAATATTTTTTATTTATATAACGACATGAGATACTTTATTTCAGTACACAAGCATCATCATCATATTTCAATATTTCAAGTAATCCTATACTTGAAAAACTTATTTATCAAAGTTTATCAAAGATTAAAAATGAAATAAAAAGTATAGAATGAAATTTATATTTTTTTAACTTTTTTAAAAAACCAAAGATTCTTAATTAAAGTGGAAAAAGCAGCAATGCAATCTCAACGGCCATTCCAGCACCTGCTGGCAATCGGCACGTACTAAAAAGGCGGTAAGCCCCGGCCTTCCAACCCTCCCGTTCCGTTCCCCTCGGTTTCTCTCATTTCCATGACAATTAGCCTATTCTATTAGGAAGCCCCGGAAACTTGGCGTACGCGATACTAAACCGGGAGCTTTTCGCACGCACGCCGTTAATCGGATGCTCGCTGCTCGAAAGATTGCGCGGTAAGCCCCGGATTCGAGACCTACAAATATCGGGAAATCGCGCGGAGCTGGCCGAATTTCGCGGCCCTTTTGGCCGAGCATCCTCCGGTTCGCTTTGTTTGAAGCCAGTCTTTCTTTTGGCATTGTAATGCTTCTTTGAAATTTTTTTGTTGTTTGGTTGGCTTTATTGAATTAGGAGGAGGACGATTAAGAGGTAGTTTTTTGACGCAGTAGACTGTTGTTTACATATTAATAAAATAGACTTTTATGAAACAAAATTGTAAATAAAAATCTTTTAAAGATTAAAATGTATTTCAAGAAGATCTTATTCGTTTAGTATACCAGATCTCTTCAAGCAGTTATAACTATCAGATTTACGATACTTATCTTTTGTCCTCCAGACTTAAATATTCAAACACTTTCGTAACTGCTACGAGTTTTGTTCTTTGCAAGTCCATAGTTCTTACTTTCTCTAGAATATCAATAAGCAAACTTTGTAAACATAAAAAGAACACATAGATTCATGTACTTTCATTCTAAAAATAAAAAAAACTAATTATCATTTTTCAAATTAAGCTTATTCCAGCAACGCTTTTCTAATGAATTCAAAACGTTTAAGAATTCTAAACGACTAATATCCACTGATATGAAAACTTTGAAAATGCAAAATCTGACCTCCTTGTATGCGGCGAAAGTTAAGAAAATCATAGTTCAAATTCTCGAAACGATGTGTACAGTAGCATTCTACGTAAAAATGGCTGCCAGTAGATTCATACCGAGTTTAGTCTGGCATCGCGCGTAAAATCTTGCAGCGCATAAAGCTCTCTTCCAAAAATACACGTCCCTGTAGTATCTATAAAAATATCAAGTTAAAATTTCCGAACTTTTAACGATTCCTTTGCCCTCAATCATCGGCGTTCTTTATTATTTATGTTAGCACGTGATATTTGGTAGAAATATCAGCGAATATTGTAGTCAGAAAATTAATAATAACCCTCTTAAAAAATATGTTAAATAATAAGAATAAATTATCAATAAGTAACGTAATCTACTTTTATTTACTGTTCATTTAAATATAGAAAAAGCATTTGAACTCTTTTTTTAAATAAAATGAAAGAAAAATACTATTAACTAATATTATTATTAGCTAATAAATCTAATATACATTCGCATAATATTCTTTAAATTTCAATTGAAACTCGTGAAATCCTCAAAATAAGGTGGTTGTCATTACACAAGCTATATGTCTGGAACTACACTGCCGCGTAAGACAGAATAAAAGTTAACTCGCACGTTAAACGCAGAACTTTGGTAACCGCAGAGTAATTGTTTAGTTGGCAGTATTTTCAGATAAAGTTTCAGAAGTGTCAAACTAAATCTCTTTGTCATACCGCAAGCTTGTACGCAACCCAACCAGCATACTTTTTAAGCAAACAGAACACCGCCGGACTCAAGTTTAACAATTATTACACCGCGCTGCATGAAATTCTGCTTTTTGCTTACACAGACGTAAAAATCAATGAAAATCGCTTTTCTTTTGTTCCAGGCCTCTTTCTACTCGACTGCTCTGAAAACCCTGATCTCTGTGTCGACTGTGATACTTCTTGGCCTCATATTTGCTTATCACGCTTTAGAAGTTCAGGTGAGTTAACCAATTGTTTAACTTCTCTTCTCTGATCTATGTTCTAAGCTTTGTTTGCCAAGGGGTTTAAGCTCTGTTACAAAGTAATTAGGCTCTGCTTCAGACAATGTCTTTTAATAAAATTCCATTCAATTTTTACGTTGGAAAGATATTTTTTACGAAAAAAGTTCTCTCCCACTTTATAAATTATTATATTTTTTTTTAAAAGAGAAAAAAGTAATCACTCGAAAAACTGCTTAAATCAATACTAGTCACTTATTATTAGAAACTATCAGGTAAAAGCTCGGATAAAAGTAATCAATATCAGTAATAATAATACAAATATAACTATTATTATACATTTCATTCTTTAACATTTTAACTTTTTCATTACGAAATTTAAAATTCAAAAACTTCCCTTGCAATCTCCATCTATAACAAAGAATACGAAATAAGATGGTAACGAAAGTTCTCCGAAAATGGTCCATCCCAAAAACGCAGAGCAGGGACTCGATAACAAAGAAGTCTTATTTTACCGACAAAACAGTCCGCTCCATAAAATTTGACGCGCCAATTCCCTGCAAACATACTCAGACGCGCAAAATCCTCCGTTCGTCGTCAACTCGTTCAAAATATGTTGTCGCCCCATTGGAAGGAGGAAGGAAAGCAGCACGTAGACACCAAAAACGGGAACAGGAAGCCGACTTCTTGCACTTTCGGCGAGTAAGTATTCCGTCGAGCTCAAAAAAGGGGGAGCCGACCGGAGAAAAGAAAGCTCAGGAGGCAGGTGGGGGAAAGTTGGAGGTCGGACCCTTTTGTCCCCATCGCCAGTCAGCGAAAAAACGACTTGCTCGACAGAATCTTGAGAGCGTATCCTGTCTGGGGGCTCTGAGGTGGGCAAAAAACCGTCCGGGAGTGGGAAAAACAGTTATTTATCATTTGTTTGCAGCCAAAGCGACAAGCCTGTCAGTGGCCAAATGAAATTCGGCTAATGAGACCCCTTTGATCGGTAAAATTATTAATTGAATTAGGCAGAATTGATTTCGCGCATTAATTTCGGAGAAGTTGATTGGGCTGTTTTTAAGCGAATTGTTTCAGTTGTTATTGAAAGCGAAGAATAAGTCAATTTAAATTCTCGGACGCAATTCTTGTTTTTTTATGCGCAATCATATTTTTATCAAAACTTTTAGGTGGAGGGTAAAGAAAATATAGTTTTGTTTATTTGTATTCAAATAAACTGCGGGGCAGTTCAATTAGAATGAATTTTTATAGCGCCGGATCTAAAAAAAATAAATTTCTTTTGCCACTTATCAGTAATGCCGATATTTGTTATTCACGATTAACATTTATAGCACTTTTTTTTACAGAAAATATATTTAAAAAGAAAATTTAATATTTTCACTTACTTCATTTTGTCATTGTAAAATAGAGAGAAATAAAAAAATAAACGAATAAAGCAATATCCCGAAACGTTAAAATTTGCAACTAACTTTAATTTAATCACCGACAATAATATCTTATTCATGGATCATCTTTCTTATGTTGCTTAGCATGGATGAGCAGCTCATTCATATGCAATTGACTGTCGAGCAATTATAGTTGGAATTACGGAATATTAATCGCTTATTCCCTAACTCTCAATTAGCAATATATCATTCACTTTGATTCATGATCGGTATTAAAAAATTGCAGAATACACAAATTCAGCAGACGAACCTTATACCTGCATTATTCCATTAGCGATACAATGCGATCAGTTCAGAAGATGGAAAAGTTTTGTTGCCACGCGATAAATATATTAAAGAAAATGCTAAATTCAAGACACTCATGTACGCTTGAATATTTCATCGGTTATGTGGCCTTCATGGTTTTGAATATCAAAGAACATACATATGCAGTACAACCCTTCGAATTTCACAATTTACAAGAGGTGGAATCAAAAACTTGGAATGAACAAGTGGATTTTATTTATTAATCTGATTTAATACTGCAGGCCAATAAAAAGTAATACTAAAGAATATTTTATATAAATTAAATTTTTTTAGTTTTCCAATACTAAGCTTGATAGAAATTTTTCCATTACAACCGCGATTAAAATATGGGTCGACCAAAGGACGATAGAGCCTTTGTTCTATTCCAGTGAAAAAGCAATTAAAAGGTTAAATTTAGTGACCGCGGTAGATTACTTTTCCTCTCCTCCCAGCAGCTCCCCCCAAAACATCCACACTGCAGCCCTTCCAATGCCTCATTACCTCCAGCAAGATACTTACCCAGCAAGCGTGAGGTCAGGAGTTCGGCCGCGAAATTTTTCCCTTCAATATTAGACGAGCTGCTCTCTCGCGCAGGGAGATTCAGCGATCGATCGCCTCCGAGGGAGGCTGGAGGCGGACCTTGATCGAATTAAAAGACGCGAAGGTCGCCCCGCGACGGACGGCCCAGGAGAGATCTTCGCGCCACCTGCGCCCGAGGAAATCGCTGCCAAGCACCTGTTACTGCTGCCTGTTTTATGGGACGGTCGAGGGAGATTCGCTTGATTTTTGGAGCCGGATTTACTGCGAAATAGAGCTGTTGGGGGAATGGAGGGACTTGCCGGAATTGACTTTTAGACGAGCCTTTTGTTTTTGAAATTTTTTTTTGAGCCAATGTGTCTTCTAAATTGGGGTTTGAAATGTTTGTATTTTAGACTTCAAGTTTAATAAAGTGGTTTAAAAAATGCCTCTTGCTTTGAAAAATGTAAATTTACGAACAATTCTTTATGTAGATTGTTTTAAATTTAGAATTAAAATAAAAATAAATATTTACATTGTTTACTCTGAAATTTCCTAATCAATTTTATCGAGACTTTCGCATTAATGAATGGCAATCAAAAGCATCAGTAAATTGAACTCCATAGCTATTAAAAAATTTAAAGCATTCAAGTAAATTGTGAAAAAAACTAATACAAACTTTTTCATTTAATTTACTTTTCAAAATGCATGTACCATAAATTTACCTCATAAACATAGTTTTTTCTTTTTTTTAAATAGAAGTAAGTTTTAGAAAGGAATCTTTTCTTAGCACCTCTCAATAAATCTAAGGCTTCCCTAATAAATCAGAAAAAATATGACCTAAATTTTAAAAATATCGTTGACCCAGAAAAGTTTCACTAAATCCCATGGGAAGATTTTCTCTATCGCAAATAATTCCAATAATATTAAAACATAAATCATATCAGTCTTGAAATCCGGGAGAAAACAGTTTCTATTCTTTTGCAATTTCTTCAACAAACTTTTTCCGTAACATTTTGAATCATGAATTTTCACAATAAACTGTCTGAAACAATTTTTATTTTAAATCTAAATCAAAAGCTTACACTTTAATGCAAGCCCAGAATACTATTATGTCTAATCCTTAATCTCCCATTTCAACATCTGTCTGATTTATGCTTATCAGCAGGATGTTATTCTGCTTGACAGATGTATTACCAGAACCGGAGAACATATAATGGTATGCTAAAAGCTTAATACAATTATTGGATATTGGTATGTCTGATAAAGTCCAGAAATAGATGTGCATGGCACTGCTTTGTCATTAAATAATTGAATGCCAGCGTAAATTGAAACTGACCGGCATCCACTTTTATCCGCCACGTGGTGTTCCAACTATTTTCAAAACATTCGCGCATTAGACGAATAATGATGCTCAAAAATGCCATTGTTTCTGCCGCTTCTTGGAAGCGCAATCCATTCACTCGAAGCACCATTGATTTTTCGTTAGAGTCATTCAAGCACTCGGAAATTCATGAATATTGAATTTCAAAGTCCGAAATGTCAAAATACGAGTGTAATACAATTCTTTCTTTTTGAAATTCTCAATAAATTTATATCTAAAAAATTAATTAAATTGCTGATAAAATCAAAGGAATATCTGAATGTGTAACGGCGTTTGAAGGTAAAGGAAATTCGAACTATTCTCGTACCATGATTACATCCAGCCGAAAATGTCTGCTATTGCTCCTGTCAGTATCGGAATGACAAAAATGAAGAATGCAGGATAGCAGATTATTGACATTTCGAAATGTTCTAGAGACGTATTAACAGAAACTCAATTATTGACAAAATGGTTTATGTAATGGTGAGTAATTCTCTCTTATTTTATAATGCTGTTTAAACACGAATAAAATTTATATTTAAAAAAAAAACATTCGATAAATGAAAAGTCTAAGTTAAAAGTCTAGTTTATTGAAAAATAATAACCCCTACTTGTTTAATTACCCTATTATTCTTATACTTTCCCTAATATAGTTCTCATTTAAAAATCATTCTCCAAAACTTTACACGAAATCTCAATCAACATTTACATGAACAATGACATTAATTTCCCAAGCAACCCCAAGGTCCGAAAATGATTCCAGCAAGTGCCTCCATCCTGTGCCGACAGGCAGACATCCCGATAGGACTTATTCCAGGGCGAGAAAGGCGAACGCAGAGAGAGAGAGAGAGAGAGAGAGAGAGAGAGAGAGAGAGAACTCTACTCGGGCGCGACTCCGATAAATCAATGGCGCAAATATACACATATTCTCCGGCGTCTGCAATGATACGTGAAAGAAACGTGACCCGAATACCGCGACCCCGCCGCGCGTGAAAGTAAAAAAAACCTGGGAGAGAATTTATCTGGCAATGTCAATAACCATCGCGATTGTTTCAGGAGGGGATAAAAGTAAATATGGCTCGATTTGAGCGGGACGTGTTTTATCTGCCGCCGCGAGACGAAGGCCAAGAGTCTCAAGATGGACCTTCGTTGGCGAGCGCCGAATTTTTCATGTTCAATTACGCCACGCGATGTGAGCACGCGGTTTTCCTGCATTTTATTTTTATACCTGCGCTAACCCTTTTAGGGTTTGTTTGGTCGGTAAACTCGTTTGCAGGACTGAAATGAAAGCGGGAGAGAACGGTTAACGTATAGAAAAATCATTGATTACAAATGTTTCCTTTAAAGGATTTTAGTAAAAAAGACCATCTTAGGGTGTAAAACTAAAAAGTTATTACGATAAAAAATTCTGCATCTTCTCAGAGTTTCATTTGACTTTTATCTTAAATTAAGATTTAAAATTTTTAAAACTGTAGTTTTTAACTTATCAATATTTTACAGCATCCAACAATTTGAGTAAATTTGAAAGTTTATATTCTTTTGATTTTGATAAATTTAATTCTATGAATTTATTAATAATTTTATTAGTTTCATTATCATTAAGTTAAAGTAAATCTGAAACAAATTTACTTCCATTAACTAGAAAACTAATTATAATTCCCTCATTATTATAATCCGTCAGAAACTAGTAAATTGCAACTTTTGCCTTTCATTATTTTATGACTCAACTCCGCCATTGCATACTTCAAAAAAGCTTTTAATACCAATTACCTCTACTAGCAAATAACTAATGAAGCTCATCTAATACTCTAAAACTTTACTCATTATTTTGCTCCCAATAAGATGGCTTGTTACATCGATAAGACGGGTATATTCTATCAAACATACATCCTAAAACGACGGACAACTTTTTCAATCTAACCCAATCACCTTTAATCACCAAAGCTCCCAACTTCTATTTTTAACGGAGATCTTAATTCAGAAGCGAACCAATAAACCAGAAGCGACAGACTCCGAGAAACGGTTCATAAACTCCTGGCATAATAGCTCTAAAAAGTCGTTAAAGAATCTTCAAGTTCCCTCTTTAATATGCCAGCCCGGAGGAGAGCAAAGAAAACGCGGGGAAAAAATCGAGTCCCCGGAGGTCCAAAGTTTCAAGAGACCTTTACGTTTTAATTCGGCCACTTTAGCTACAAATCCTCGCGCGCCCAATTTTCTCTTGGCTCACGTCCGTCCCCCTCCGGTCTTGTTTCTCGTTTCCTTTTTTCGAGGGGCAAAGACAGGGAGGCGGAAGTCCTCTTAAGAGGTAGTTTTCGCTCGCGCCCCGAATGCCCGGCTAGTTGAAAGTTCCAAGCCATTCTCGATAGCCAAGTTGATTCTTATATCGACTTGTTGGGACGATTTGTATTGGCGACTTTCTCGCTGCCGCTGATGTTGGAGAGAAAAGTTCGTTTTTGCTGGAATTTTAGGTTGGGAGGTGAAAATTCTTGATTGAATGCATACATATATGACGCTCCGCTGGTATCTTTGTAGAAGCGAGCGAAGATTGCCTGAGGCTGTAGTGAAGGAAAGAGGAAACTTGAAAATGCACTTTCTTTGTTTACCTATTATTATTCTTTATTTTAACACAATAAAAATATGTATAAAAATAAAGTTTTTTATTTAAATTAAAAGGTATCAAATCAAACTATTCTTCAGATAATTCAGTTAAGACATTCAGAAATCTATATTTTCAATAAATCATAAGCGATTATCAGAAAAAATTCAGTTTCAATCAAAACCACTTTAAAGTTTCAAAATCCACGTACTTACTTGCAACTAATTTCATTCACTGCGCTGTAATTTTGTCATTTATTCAAATTTTCACTTAAAAGTTTAAGGCAATAATTTTAGCCCCGTGAACTCTAAGAAAATGGGATAAAAAAGTCGATTATACTTCATTTCAATATCATTAAAACAGTCTTCTCGAAGCTCCGTTTATTATTCCATAACAATTTTCTCATACCTACAGCACACTAAAAAGAATAATTCCTTTTAAAATTTTTCTACCAGACGAAAAAGTTTTGTTTAATCGCAGAAAATAAGGTCCCTCGATGATATTGATTCTGCACTTTATCGCGATTTAATCTCTGTTACTTGTAAGCGCCCGAAACCTTGGCTGAGAGTGAATTTAAAAAGTGCCAGATGCTGTCGTGGTAAGGAGACTTTTAAATTCGCTGCACTTACCATACCGACAATTGTAAAATTCTAGGAAGCTCTGTACAGAAAACCGATACTCTCCATTTTTGTGCCAAAATCCTAATTGGAAAGTCCTTTCTCGGGCCTCATACTTCATCTACTTTTTTGTTTGTCTCGTCTTCTGACTGTTACATGCACATTACCTAACATGTATTAGAGTTACAGTAAATTCTGGTTAAAAAGGAGTTTATAAATAGTTTATTCTAGAATTAAATAATTCACTAATTTGTAATTGATCAACGAAGTGACGACGTTTTAAGTGCTTTTACAAGAAACAAATTTAACGTCATTTTAATTATAGAATGGAACGTTTAAGGTCGTGGAATAGAAATTTGTCCAATGAAATACAATTAGCTGTGAACTGACAAAACCCAATCTTGACACATTCGTTCCATCTAGTCGGCAAACATTTGTAAAACGAATCAGATAAGGAATTGAAAAAATGCAAACCGCATGCAGCGATAGAATAAAAAACTGTTTCTAGTTTACGTAGTTTTTCAGCGTGTGATTCATTGAAACAAATACAATTGTTTAAAAACTTGTATCGAAACTGCGGACAAAGCAATTTCGGGGGAATAGATAGAATAGTAGATCTATAAATTGATATTTTTTCAAAAATAAGCTAAATCATTATACTTTATATTTTCTGCGAAATCAACAGTTATTATCAACGTAAAAAACTGTCCCAATACCTTAAAGTATTCTCCGTCAGGAGATAAATAAACCTTTTTGTTCGTTACAGTTATTCATGATCGATAACTGCGCGGATGACTGGCGCATCGCAATGACGTGGCAGCGCATAACGCAGATCTCGCTGGAGCTGGCGATCTGCGCTGTCCACCCGATCCCGGGCGAGTACTACTTCCTGTGGACGACGAAGCTCGCGAACAAAGGCGGCGACATCGGCTCAAAATGGGTGCCCTACGATGTGACGCTCTCGCTGCCGATGTTCCTAAGACTCTACCTCATATGTCGGGTGATGCTGCTGCACTCGAAGCTCTTCACGGACGCCTCCTCGAGGAGCATCGGAGCCCTCAACCGCATCAACTTCAACACGAGGTTCGTCCTCAAAACCCTCATGACCATTTGCCCCGGCACGGTGCTGCTCGTCTTCATGGTTTCCCTGTGGATCATCGCTTCCTGGACGCTCAGGCAGTGCGAGAGGTAATGTATTATGTATTAGTCTTCCTTTTTGCCTTTCCTCTTCGACCAATCCTATATAGACTAAGCAGAATTGGAGAAATTTTTAGAATATAAAAATCAGAATTTCATTTTTTGCTATTTCTCAAAGAGATTCAGTCTTCACTTTTCGAATAACGAAAGCACGTCTTTGAAAATTTAGTGTAATCTAATTTAATAATAATGCTAGTCGAGATAGTCGAGTTTATGAATTAATTTTGAACTAATGGACATGAGAATGTAACAAAACCTTTGCAACTTTCATGAAATCGTGAAACAAGCAGACTAAAATCTTGAAATGCTCTCTTGTAATTTAATAACATCAGATTCCGAAACTATCCAGCAAACAAATGCAAACTAAAAACAGAGACTCCCGTAGCAAAATTTAAAACAGAACTTTGAATCGTACCTGTAGCAACTTTCCTCGCGAACCACACCTCCCGCAAAAAGCCGCAGCGCAACCGCTCGAACCTCTCGAACTCAGCGAAGCAAAAATCCTCTACCGAAGCGCGAACATCTGCGCAGCCTCCGAAGGTCTGATTGATTTATAAGAGCTCTTAAAGAGCGGTCGCGTTGATTTCAACGTAATCGAGGGGAAAAGGAATTCCACGCGATGATTGCTGCGAAACTGACGCAACAGGCGGGAAAAGGTGCTTTAACTTGCAAGATTACACGCCAGAGTTGGCCTTTGTTGGTTGGGAGAAAGGGACAATGGTTTGGTATTGATATCTCGAGGATAGCCTATAAAACTTGAGTGATAAAGGATTAAGATATAATATTCGAGTTGAAAGCTTTTGTTTTAGTTTATTTTGGAAAGCGAATTTTAAAAGATAAAATGTTTCACTACATTACTTTCATTGTTCGAATTTATTTCGCGTGGGTCTTAAAAGTTCGATTTTAACTAGCGACGGGTCTTTGTTTTTTTTTCTTACTTTATTAATAAACCGAACTGAATAAATATAAATACCCAAACCCTTAACGTTTTTCCTTTTTTTGGTAAAATAAAGTTGTAGATAATACATTTCAACTATATATATAAGCTTTATATAAATGAAAATGACGATACGCTTAGAGTTTTAGATTTTCAATTAAAACAACATCAAAGACTAGAATTATTATATACCTTAAAATTAGAATTTCAGGAAATGAACACTCACTGGCACATTTCATACTCCACATTCCTTTGAGAGACTGTAAGCCCGCTATGAAAACTTCCGAAATGCACATATCCTCTCACTCGTAATAGACATACCTGTCGAATGCTTAATATTCTTCGAGTAGTAAATTAAACGGTTTTATTTAATTAAAGTATCCTTAGACCACGTATGATTAAACAGTTTCAAGGCCTGCGCCCAAATTGTTTGAAAGTTATATTCACCTTCGGAAACGCCAGAAGATGAAAGTTTGCTATCGTCTAAATTCACTCTTGTTTGTCAAGTGGAATATTTTTATGCACCAAAGAAGAATTTTTCATTTGTCTAGATTTGTCTCTTGATTATTGTTGATGGTTTAGTTTTAAAGGGGCATTAAATCATTGCTTGGACGACAAGGTAACCGATAGTATATCACTTTTGATGATAAATAATTGAGGCTTGTATCTTCATTTGTATCAATGCGTATCGTCCCTTCACATAATCACGTCATGAGAATTTATATAACGATATCAAATGCAATTTGTTTAAAAGGTAACCATAGTTTATCGACTTAACGTTGAGCTTTTTAATCATTGTTACAGTCGTCGTCCTTTCAGGTTCATAATTAAAAAAACATTAATATTCCAGCTAGATTTTATTTTCAATTACGATTTTAATCTAGTTTATCTCCTATGCGTCTGCTGAAAAAGGCCGACAAGCCAAATCAAAATAATTAAAAAGCCGCCTATTCAGGACCACCACTTCCTTCCAATTATAATTTTCGGGTAATCAGCGCGCTTCTCATTGCACGGCTTTTGCAGCAGAATACCTACAAGTTTAATATAAAAAGTGCTTCGACTATGAAACCAAAGAATTACTTGCATCAGCAAAATTGGATTAGAGAATATGCCTTTGAGTTACGACGTGGCGGCGTCGCGCGCCGCTCGTGAATTATGCGCGTATAAAAATTTTGGCATAAAAATTTCATTCACTCCTCTGTCTCTTTCTCGCGCTCTTTTCCGGGGTAGTAGTGTATATATTATCGATCGACTTTTTAATCAAGCTAATTTTCCGTTCTAACTACTCTTTATGGATTCTGGATGTTAAGATTTTATGGGAGGGATGCTGAGATACGACATAATAGGCATTATAATTAATGGTACTTAATCTAAGCGTTATTTTTTTAAATCAAGTTATCATCGTAATTATATTTGTAAAATGTCGAAAAATATCTGCTGGAAATTCCGGGTAAACATAATATTATATATAAATTTTACATATTGATTAAATGATGGAATATTTATGAAGAACCATAAATTTTCTCTTATTTGGGAAATAATCTAGTACACTTATCGATACTGCAGACTGAAAAATATGAAAGGCATATTTATAAATAGTAAATAAAGAGTTGCTAAAGAAATGTTATCAATAATGCCGAACCAAATTCAATCACTGCATCAAATTAGCATAAAGCACCGTTCGACGTTTAACTCTTGACCCGTTGGACAAATCAGCCACAGTTCATCGCATTAAACGCACTCCTATCCGCTCGACGCCAAAAGCTAATTGACCTTTATCGGCTCTTCTCCCTCCCGTCCCTCTAACGAATAAACGTGCCGCTATCAGAGGCTCAGACGTTCTCCCTTTTCTCTCCCTTCAGGTTCCACGACGAGGAGCACGCGAACCTGCTGAACGCCATGTGGCTGATCGCCATCACCTTCCTGAGCGTCGGCTTCGGCGACATCGTGCCCAACACGTACTGCGGCCGAGGCATCGCCGTGTCCACCGGGATGATGGTGAGTGCTTTTACTTATCGATTATTGACTCGAGACCTTTTTTTTTGCCTTCCCGGGGACAGAGCTGCTGCTGACTAGGAAGCCTTTGGTTTTAGCTGCATTCTAGCGGTGCCTTTGAAAATTTCCGGCGCTTTGAGGCGATTTTTAATGCAGAATCTTAACCGTTTTTAGGCTGCGATTAAATAAAGGAAAGTTAATAGAAAATTTTTCGAATTTCGACAAGTCTCGTTC
Source organism: Ormyrus pomaceus (assembly GCA_900474385.1). Taxonomy (NCBI): domain Eukaryota; kingdom Metazoa; phylum Arthropoda; class Insecta; order Hymenoptera; family Ormyridae; genus Ormyrus; species Ormyrus pomaceus. The sequence goes on along the minus strand of UCOM01002000.1, from coordinate 8,501 downwards.
TTTTAATTAAAATTTTTTTTAAATAGGGAGGATTCTGTACAACAATTTTGCAAATTTTTTCTAAATTTACCAGGAATCAACTTTTGAAAAAAGTCGTGATAAAGAAATCAGGGAGTCATAGAATATGAAAAAAGTGCCAAAAAGTCGACTCCGATAAACCGAATTAAATGTCCAAAAATCGCGATGTCATGCGAAGGGTAGTTCAGTCAGGGTATGACCATAATTCTTCAAATTTGGTCGATTCATGGTGATAAAATAAAGCAGTAACTTACAGGGCCGTATAGTAAAAAATAATTTCCTGATAGTTCCTAGCTAAGAAAATAAATGAAGTGTAAACTTCCCTGGGGAAACTTTTAAGAGATAGCTTTCTTGGAGTGTCCAAGTAAAAATTTTAAAGTAATGATGTGACAGTTTTATGTTTCGTGCAGGCGATCCAATAAACTTGAAGTAGATGAAGGAAATACGATATAAACAATTTTAATAAAAAAATTTAATTTAAGCTAACTGAACGCTCGATCCCTAAATCTTCACTGCAATTCTTCGCTCACTTTTTTTCTATATTAAATTCCATATTAAATCCTTTTATGAATAATCTGTTCTTTAAAAAGAATAATCGCCCGATTTAAACCACCATTAAAAGCACACTCGATAATTTGGAATGCTAAAACAATAATGGACCTACTCCAGCCTCTCGGCTCATCCATTTTCCCTAAAATATCGCTTACAATCCCGCGAGAGCCAGCAAAAAAGAAAAGAAAAGCTCGGCCGGCGAATCAATAATATATTACATCCCAGCCGACACAAGTGCTGCTCGTCGCAGCCCTTTTTCGAAAGCTCGTACGAACTAATGCCGGGATTAAGGCTCGGCAAAGTCCGCTACTTTTTCGGCCAGTCGGCAGAAAAAGACACTCATTTCGCGAGGCCTCATTAGGTCCCGAGCGATAAAAGGAAGCCGCGCGAGCATAAGTCCGGCTTTAAAGAAAGCGCCGTGGCTGCACGCGATTTCAAGGATGCTACTTGCTCGCGAGGCTTTTCCATTATCGGAGCCGATGCCGCGCTCGACGGCTGAAAGGGTGGAAATCGCTGTCAGGTAGTCGGAATCTCGTTGGTTGGATGCTTGCAAAGGAGACCGATTAATGCTATTGTTCTTTATACTGAGGGGGGATTCGTGCTTCGGCCGGAGGTCGAGCTAATCATTTAACGGGAAATTGAGTTTAGCTTCAAGATGAGATTTCAATAACGGCATACTTTAGTTATCTTCCAGATTTTATTATACTTTGCCAAGTAATCTCTTGCGTAATAATAATCGTATAAATCATAAATTTAGGATATATTATTTAGCCACACATAATTATAAATCAATTATAAATCAATTTTATTGATATTTGTTTAAATTTGCATTACACATCCATTTATTTCAAATCAGAGTCTATTTTGTAGGAAAATGCATAAATAACAAGACATATTATCCTGCGAGAGGGTACATAGTATATTAGTCGGTTTACACAATGTAACACAATATTCCAGCCACAATACTTTGTTAACGTACCTTGTACCTTCGCCAGTTTCACCCAGAGTAACTAAATAATGAAGAAAATGACTAAGCAATTAATTAACAAGCTGCAACTCCGCTCCTCGCAAGATCTCGTCCGAGAGATTTGATCGATAATCTCGCTCGAGATTCAAGAATAGCAGCGGAACGCAGCCGCAGGCGGCGGCGTCTCCATTAACCCTCCTGGGAGGTTCGAAATTCGCGGCGACGGCGCAGCATTCGTAATCAGCCCCGGCGCAAGAAAGGGAACACGATTTTAATTAGATCGCGCGGCGTACGTGATCGTTTCTCGCGCGGCAAAGTCAGAGACGAATAATGCGGGGGGAAAGGGACCGGCCGGGAAATTAAAATTCGAATTATTTATGCGCTCGAGATTACGCGGATGGACGAGCATATGTAAGGGTGCTTCTGCCTTTTTCTCGCCTCTACTGCATATTTATGTCGCGCGCCGAGTGTGCTGAGCTACGGATATTCATTTGGCTCTCGGAACGCGGAAGGGAGGTAGGGATAAATTCTCGCCTGCAGATTGTATAGTAGAGAAGAATTGTTTATTTAAAATTAAATTTTTATCGATTAAAAGCTTTACAGGACAATGCAATTTCTATTATTGGTAATTGTTAAAAGTTTTGTATAATTTGAAAATCATCCGTACGTTTCTGATGAAATTATATTTTCAATAGAAAATTATAATTTGTGAATCATAAAAGACTCTAATTTTCTTGAACAATGAAGCAGATAAAAATAATCCTTTTGCATGATTATAAAACAGTATTATTACAAACGGCCTTTCAAAATATGACACGTGTTTTTGACCGAGTTCATCCCTTCATCAAAGGATCCTCGAGTTTGTGAATGCGTCACGTTACAGAACTCCTAATTGACTTTTAGGTAATAATGAGCACATTATATAATCATTAAGATCTGTACAATCCAGCCTCCGTCAATCAGCCCGCGAGCTGATTGACGGAATTGTATTGCGCAGTTCGCAGAAATTCTCAGAATTTTCGGCGCTGATTAAACCGCAATAATACTATAAAATCAATTTTAATATCTTTAACTCTCTATTATTAGAGTCTTTGAAGGTCGCGTTTTCGATCAAATTAGATACCCGTTTCAAATCCGCACGAAGGATTTAATTATCGCGGATTTTAATAAGGTTAAAACGATAGGCCTTTTTATGATTTTACTTTAAAAATGGCCTCAAAAAATGCACCTCCTACACCTGCAATAACCCAAATCGGATTTTCTCTCTCTTCCTCAAAACATCTCCGAGTAATTATATTTTCCGCCAAGAACAATGATATTAGGTCGCGTGCAACGTGGTTCATTCTCTTTCAAAATTACTAAAAGCACTTATTTTTTTCACTCCGAATCTGCTAGAAGTTAACAGTTTTATTAATCAATATTAATAAAGTAAAAGCTTACATGTAGTTTATGTAATTTAATGTGTCACTTAATTGCAAAATCAATTAAATTACTTATCAGGTCAAGAAGTTGTTAATTAAAAAAATGTACAACGCTGCAGCAAGATAATTTTATCCTCAAATCAGGTATCAGTAATTTATAATAAATTTAACATATCAATACGAATATTACTAAACAAAACCCCATCCGCTTATCCTTCGCGAATTTGAAATTCCGAGCGGCGCATTTCCAGATTGGCCCTCGGCATAAATCCAATAAGTCCGTTTATCACGTTCCTGCCGGCAAAAAGGCCGGGGCAAGGCGGGAAAGTCGCCGCTCGCAAACGCACCCGCGGGAAGTTCGCGCGCGCGTACGTGTGTGCAATTTGCATTCTCTGCCGCGGGAAGCTGCCCCCGAGGAACCGCCAGCGCGCGTTTACTTATGACCGAGATTAAAGTCTCTAATGCCGTCTTGTGCGCGGGGATCCCTGGGAGGGATCCTTTTCCGGCACGCGGAGAGAGAGAGAGAGAGAGCCGATGGGCTTGTTCCTTTGTTCTTCCGGGAGGAGATGGCGGAGGGACGGAGCTTTTTAAGGGAATTGAAATTGTGGGTTATGTCAGCTCGTTTCGATTATGGATTATTCTTGTGGAACGGTGAAAATGCGTTGATGAGATTTAGGGCATCACTTTAACATATTAAAATAACAAAAGCTGCTTGAATAATTCAGATTTTAAAAATGTTTTCGGGATTATGAACAAGTCACGAAAAAAGTAAGTTTTCTTAATATGATTTTCTAAGTTCCTTACTTGATTATTTTTAATTCGTTATAAGATTTTACGCTTTTCACAAAAAAAGAAATGAAAAACGCAATTTGAAAATTTAATATTCCTATAAGAATATTCAATTGCTTTACGGACTCCCTTTTTCAATAAGCAATAACGTAGCACTTCATCTCATTTCATACATTCCTCCATCTATCGATTCCCTTCGCTTCCTTTCCTTCTCGATCTGCTTCCTTCAGAAAAGAATACTTAATTAGAATTACACTCACAAAGAATTGAATCAAGAATCTTCTTTCTCTCTTCTCGTTATCTTTTCATTCAACTGAGAAACAATATTTATTCAAATTACACGCGCGGATAAGTCGTTTCATTAACGCAAAAACGTTCGCCGCCCAGCAAACGCCCGAAGGGAATTTTTTGCAGATCCTCCTTTATAAATCTCACTTTTTCCTAGCACATAAACATACGTCTCTTGCTCTCTTTTTTCCTGCCTTAAGCTCGGCGTCTCCTATTTCTTATTTCGGCTTCTCTTCTCCTCGAAGCGAATCTCGTTACCGTCGCGAAAATGAGTCCTGTCGCCCTTTGACTCAGTCGACCTTTTTTCGGCTTTCTCCCAGAAGTCAGGATCCTTACTTCGCTTTTTGCCTGCGGGGTCGGCAAAAAGGAGATAAAATAGTTTCCCCGGTTCGGAAACGCCGTTATCTTCCGTTACGTCAATTAATGTGGGAGAAAGGGATGATGGAAGAGTGGTTGAAGGTTTAAAAAATGATCGAATGTGTAAAGGCGCGAGAATTTATGTTATGAAAGGTGAGAAGAACTGACAAAAAATGTTTATGACTTTGCGTGTGAGTGAGGTGGATCGTAAGGAATAACCTTCGCCGTTTAACGACAATCCTAAAACACGATGAAAAGTGTGCAAAAACGTAAAAATGAATTATAGAGCTGGAAAAAATTGGAATGGTAATCGCCATTGTATAAAAAATGTGCAAAATAAGAAACACTGAATAAGATAACCTTTATTAAAAAGAATATGAAAATGCTTTATTTGTTAAAAATATTTTACTGATCACAAATTGTTTAAGTTTTTCAATCTCTAGAATTTTTTCTTTCTGTTTTATGCGTCGAAAATAAGGTAAAATTATTATTTCAACATAATAATTATAGAAAGCTGTAGAATGATTTTCATTTAAAATCATCGAAAAATGATTATTAAGCTTCATATATTTTTTGGAATTTTTTTTGTTTTATCAACGCGTACTAGTTCTTATATTCTCTCACACAGCTTCAGGACATACTTATAGATAAGTCAAGTGGAACGAAAATAAACTAAACTAATATTTTAATACCAATAAAATATCCAGAAAGAATACCCGAAAACTCCATAATTACATATCACCACCAAAGTAATAAACATAAATACCGACTGCATTGAATCTCACTCAATAAACCGTAAAAATCGCCTCGAAATAAATCGCCCACAATAGCAGCCCCCCCAATCGAAAAAAAGCTCCCATAAAGATAAAGTCAGCCAAAATGAGGGGTTGAAAAAAGCAGCTCAATCGGGCATAAAAAAGGGCGCAATAAAGCAGCAGCCCCCGTAAAGCTTTCCGCTTTCTGTTCGACGAAAAGGGCGCAGGCTGCACGGCGCTGCTGGTTGCCGTCGTCTCGAGGAAGCTGGAGCTGACAAGGGCCGAGAAGCACGTCCACAATTTCATGATGGACACGCAGCTGACGAAGAGGGTGAGTGCCTTTCCTTTCTTAGCCGAGGAAGGCGCAAACTTTAATGGAACGCCTCGAGTAATGGCGCTTTCTCCCGCGCGTTTTAAACTTGCGGAGATGGATTTTTGGACGAGTGATGCGATTGATGGGAGAGAGTTTTGCTCTTTCGATTCTGATATTTCGGTATTGTAAAGAATTTTTAAAAGGTATTTCTCATTTTTATTTAAATATGAATTCCCTTCAGGTAGTTAAAACTTTATACTTACTAGTATATATAGTCATTTATATTATGTTCAATGTTCAGCTTTAAACGTAGATTAGAGATTATTACGTTAAACTTAATTTTCAACTATTTTGGGACTTTAGAGATTAAAGAAGTTTTGGTATAATCTAAACTTATAAATATCATCTCGTTTAAATAATTGATAGTAATACCAATTCCATCAAACTAATTACTCACAAAAAAAAGAAGCCGTAATAAAACTGCATAAAACTTTCATTTTTGAATTCTACCAGCTGCTTACCAGATCCGTAACAAGTTGCACCATGAAACTTTAAACCTCACATCATTTATTCGTAGAATCAATCCTCACCTTTGACATCCTCACCCAAGCGACAACTTCCCACGTAGCCGTCACTTCCGCAACCGAACGCGTCCTTCGCTCCTCCCCAGCAAAAAAGCGTCCTCGGAGAACCGTTGCAGTGTACGGCGAAGTTTAATCGAAAAAGGCGCTTTTCCAACAACACAAGTTTATCCTGACTCCGTGCTTTTCCGTTTTCTTAGCTGAAAAACGCGGCGGCGAACGTGTTGAGGGAGACGTGGCTCATCTACAAGCACACGCGCCTCGTCAAGAGAGTCAATCCGGGACGCGTGCGCACTCATCAGCGGAAGTTTCTCTTGGCCATTTATGCGTGAGTATATTAGCTAAGCATTTTAGGATTCTGCAGCCTGTGACAATTTTTGCCTTTGGCTTGGTAACAGAAAACGAGAGGAGTTTCTAATTTTTTCAAATTTCAAGATCGGAGTGTTTATCGACACTTGACTAGAAAAATAATTTTATTTTACTTTTTTAGTACTTTAGTGCTGTGCTAGTACTAATTAGGTACTAAACTATTGTGTGCTTAGACTTTATTAATTCGTTACATTAAATGTTGCGTTTAAGGAGAAATGTAAGTTTATTATGCTGTTATTATGCAAATGATTACATGAATAATTTATGAACTATAACTAACTGGTTATAGTTATTATACAGCAGGGCACGAATTGAAAAAAGTCGAAAATACACCAATTTATATAATATTAAAATTTTCATTTAAAGAACTCTTTGAAAATTATTTATAGTTAACTATTAAACCGAGTTTCTAACAGAATGTTTTCAAATGAACAAAAGTAATTAAAAAAATGCAACGCATGCATTTACATTGCTAGATTCACTAAACAACAGAAGAACTGATCAAAGACTTATAATTAATTCGTCACTTTTCACTTTGAAAACTAGATTGCGGAAGGTCAAAATGGACCAGCGGAAGCTCATGGACAACGCCAACACAATAACGGATATGGCCAAGGTAATCCGCGCACTTATCTATTTACTCGCAGCAGGCGGGGGCTAAGACCCAGCCGCCGAGATTTATTTGCGAACAAGTTCTCTCCCTCGAAGTTCCCTCCCTCGATTTCGCGCAAACGACGCCAGAAAGTGAGAAAAACTCTCTTAGCCGTTAAGCGCGAGCAGTGTTTCAAAGCCATCAACGCTGCGGCCTTCCTTCCCTTGCTCTTAACTCGAGAAAAAGCCTTTGTAATGAGCTGTGATTTATCGGTTAACTTTTTTAACGGAGTCATTATCGTCCCGCGAAATACCCAGTCCGTAAATTTCGGAGCGCGAATGAAGATGCATTGTTTTATTTGCCGGAAATTAAGGTTGATTTGCGTGCGAAAACAAGACTGCGCTTCGGGGCATTAAAATTCGGGTACGGATTAATTATTTTGCGAATAAAGCAAATGGTGATAACAATCACGCGTGTAAATGAACGCGCAGCATGTTTGTCAAGTTTTGCTCGGGGCTTCAAAATTCATTACGAACTGCGGGTAAACTAACTGCAGAAATTGATTAACAAGGTTATATTTTAACTGAATAAAAGTGATTTTTGCTCGCGTCAATAAAATAAAACAATAATAGATATTTAAAAGGTAAAAACTTTTAAATATTACCGAGTTAATTTGAATCATTTATAATTTTAAAAATAGAACGCGTTCATAAAACGCTGAAGGCGTTTAGCCGAGCTGCGTTGCATGTCGCTGACAGCTAGATGAAGACGTAGGCGGAAATTGCCTCCATAAACAAAGTTATTCATCTAAGAATAATATAAATCTCGAAGACAAATGCCGCTAACAGTAATTACCGGTGAATCAGAGGGGAAAATCAATTGACTGAGCTTTAAATATAGAAGGCTGTAAATAAATTGGAAATATTACTTTCTTTTAAAGCTCAGCTTTTTTACGTTTTATTGGTATGAATATTATTGATAATCTATAATCAGATATAAGAACGAATTTTTTTATGTTTTTTAACTAAGAATGGCGTTTGCAGGTTTTAAACAATGTAGAGAAAAAAGTAGTTGAAACAACAGCCTCGCGCCAATAAATACGGACAACTACCTTTTTCTGTTAATTTAACAAACCAGAGACTGTTAACTGAACGGCCCAGTGAGGTATTAAATCAATGGAATAATATGTTGAAACAATGTTCAAATTGTAAAGATAATAAAATAAAAAAATTTATTTTATTTCATTATATTTATTTTTTTCTTCTATTTATTTTTTCATTTATTTATTTTTATTATTTATTATATTATTATTATTTTTATATTATTATATTATTATATTTATTATTTTTATATATTACAATTAAATAAATAAATTAAAAATTTTGATGTTGATGGGAATCGAACCGGGATCCTTCGGCATGGCAGGCAGACACGTTAACCGCTTACCTACAATGGTATATGAGAAAATAATTTCAGAACTAATACATTACATTTCTTAG